>JAVKPL010009463.1:0-36395 GCA_032173675.1 Gastrolobium villosum
ATGAAGTGCATCTTATCTTGAGAGAAAAGAGAAACAAGAAGGAAGAATGAATAACATGCACTATGAATTATGAATTGATTACTCTGTTCAATGTTACAAAGGGGGTTTATATACAAACCAATAACCGTATAACTAACTTTTAAACAAACTTGTTTAATGCAACTAATCAATCAACACACTTAGTTAATGCCACATCAGCATCTATATATATCATGATTACACGAATAACTTACTGTCAACCCCTAGCTTAATAACAGCAGCAACAAAACTACGATGAAGCTCTTCAGTCCAAATAAGTCTAGACTTCTTCTGGGTTGATGTTGAGGGATCCATTTGCTTATGACGTTTCTTGGGCTCCTCATAGTCAGTATGGTAATCTCTATCATGCTTCTTTGGGACAATATTCTTCCTTCTAATTACATGCTGCCATATGTTTTGAATCTCCTCGATCATAACAGGTTTTGCCATATAATGACAAGCTCCAAGTTTGATTCCTTTCATGACCATCTTTCGGTCATCATCTTTAGACAACACTGAAATACAAAATTTAATAATGTTAAAAAGTTCATCAAACGAGTAAATGAAGTCCCAATATCAAATAATATATTAATCCGGTGGATAAATTGAAAAAATAAAATAAAATATTGAAGATTACATATAAGCTCATCACATACATATGACAGGTTGGTCCATCAAATTCCAACGTTGCATGACTTCTAGCAACTTAAATCCATCCATTTCTGACATGTGGACCTCGGTGATTACCAGGTCAAACTTGCTTTTATTTTCTTTCAACAACTTCAGTGCTGATATTGCATCTGTAGCCACGGTTACTGCAAGTACGTAATTACAATAAAATATTTGTCACATAAAAAACCAACTGAAAATACTAGCAGACTATGGGTGGGTTTTAGTGTTAATGCACAAATGGGTTCCAAGTTAAATGCAGTCATCGATAAATTTAGAGAAAGACAACTAAGATTCATAAGTCACTAACATTTATAAAATGGAATGGGTGTACCACAACAGAACTTGTACCTCAGCCTTAATTAAAGGATTTTATACATCAAATAAGCAGAATTTTCATGACAGTCCGATGCAATTTAATCCATAGTTCCTATAGCAGGGTTATCTTAGCATGTGCACTTACAAAGAGTCATACTTCTAATCTTTCTTATTACGTTCTGTATATGATTTTATCACCGAGCATGTTCAGCTTAATTTGAAATACAATTGAGGAAAGCAATTATGTGACAATTTCAGTTTAGCTTCTATATACACATCCCTTAAGTTTACACCAGCCTCAAGAGTAACTAGAATGGTATTAATTAGGTAAACAGGGAATTACCAACCCAGTATGACGACTCCAATTGATTATTAAGCTATGACATGATGATTTACCAATTATTCATTTATTGTTTTGGTTACATTATACGATGGCTAAAAAACTCAACAATTCTTCGATTACCCAGTGTTTGTTACTTGGTTAAGTGTAGTTTTATAGAAAATTTGAAACAAATCACTGCTTTATTCTTTGTATTAAATGATAGGTGATCACACAATACTTCAATGAAGATCTAAATAGCTCGATCACATTTCAACATAGCACAGGTAACTGACATCCCAGAGAAAATTAGTGTGTAGTCGTAACGGTATGATATCCACATAATTTTTTTGTCCTCTCCGAACTTAATCATTTTATTTTCGGTTATCATATGTTAATTCATTTTTTTTCCCAGGTTCAATGGGATGAAGCTGTAGCTGTTACAAGACATGATAGGGTTTCACCATGGGAGATAGAACCTTTTGTTGCTTCTGCTTCGACACCCTCGATTCAACCTACAGTTGTAAAGATTAAAAGGCCTCGACCACCCAGTTATTTATATCTATGATAGTGTGTAGTTCTGTCATTATCGAAAACCATATCATCAACATTTTCAAGAAAATAAAAAAGAAAACAAGTAACATATATACCATCATATTGACACTGTCTGAGAAAAGTCTTCAAAACGAAGAGGCTCAATGGGTCATCATCAATAGCAAGAACACGCATTCCTATTGGAAACTCGTTTCCAATTTCATCAATGTCATGATCCTTCACCACAGCCATTGCCAGAGTATCTAATCATAGATACCATTAATAAAAAAACCCAATTAGTAACATCTCAACGCCAATCATTTACCCACATGGGTATGTTAAAAATCATACATCTTTATGGGTCCTGGCTTCAACATCAAGGACATAGGAAGAAGGGACAGGACAGGGTCTGTGAAAATGCAAACAAAGAAAGAGAAGAGGCATAAAGAAGATGTTGACTTACCTTTCTTTTCTTCTTAGATACGAGGAACCAAGAACAAGGACAATAGCCAATTCAAAATTTTGCGGGAAACTTGATGTGTTGAAAAGAGAAGAAACCTTTCTTGATTGTTAGTTACTTAGTCTTTCTGTTTTGAACTTCATTGGTTGTTATTACATATATATAGCATTTAATTCAATACCGTTGGTGGGTTAATTATTAATAGCCATATAAGGCCCAAGGCCCATTGAATAGATTAAGACCCTTTGAGAAGAATAGGCCCATCAATTGTCTGTACATATATATGGATCTTGAGTCTATTGTAATACTCACTTTACATATTTTTCAATACACAAAAGAATTATTCAGTTACATTTTCTTTCAAGTACTTTCTGTTTCTTTCTTTATTTCTCACATGGTATCAAAGAGCTAAAAGATCCATGGACAAATCACGCGCACAAACCTCTGTTCAGTCCTTCTCCAACCCAGTCTCATTCAAACTTGATGAAGACAACTTTTTGCCCTGGAAACAACAGGCTCTTGCCACCATTAGAGGCTATAATCTTGATCGCTTCATTGCTGGGGAACTTCCAACGAAACCTACAGTAAAAGAAAGCTCATCAACAACTACAGAAAAAGAAAAAGAAAAAGAATCAATGGACAAAAACATCACTGTTGATCAAGAAATCTCAAGATCCATAGATATACAACAAGATCAACTGCTCTTATCTTGGCTTCTATCTTCTATGTCCGAAACAGTCTACACAAGAATGGTGGGCTGTCAGACTTCCTTTCAAATCTGGACAAAATTAGAAGAGTTCTTTACATCACACACTAGAGCCCGTATCAAACAATTGAAAACTCACTTGAAAAATAGCAGAAAAGAAGGACCAGCATCAACATACTTACTTCAAATCAAAAAGATTATTGATTCTTTAGCAGCAACTGGATCACCTACAAGCACCGAAGATCACATTGAAGCTATCTTGGATGGCCTTAATGAAGACTATGACAACTTTGTCACCTCCATCACTTCAAGAACTGATGCCTATACAGTAGGAGAAGTTGAAGCCCTCCTCATGGCTCAAGAACAACGTATTGAGAGACACAGAGTTCGTGAAACTACAACTCTACAAGCCAATATGGCCCAAATGCAGTTTCGCAAACCTTACAATCCCTCTAATTTCAACAGAGGCAGCTTCCCTTCAAACAGAGGTGGAAGATACACTAGAGGAAGATTCACAAGGGGACGCAATTCAACCAATCGCCCTTCCTGTCAGGTCTGCGGTAAGCCAGGTCATCAAGCATGGGAATGCTTTCACCGGTACAATCAGAATTATCAAGATCCCTTCACTCAAGCCAACAGCATCAACAACAATAACTCCAATCTTCAAGCCAACATGGCTGTCACCAAATACCCTGGCCCCAGACATCATGATGAAGACAACTCCTCTGATTTCTTCTCTACAACATATTCTAATCGGTACCCAGATTCTGGCTCAACCAATCACTTTACTCCAGACTCCAACAATCTAATCAACAAGACTCCTTATTCTGGCCAAGATTCGGTGCAAGTGGGTAATGGTTCAAACCTAAAAATACAAAACACATGTTATTCTTTTCTTAATTCAAATGTCAATTCATTAAGATTTACTCTTACTAACCTTCTTCATGTTCCTGGTTTGAAAAAGAATTTATTAAGTGTGTCCCAGTTTGCCAATGACCATGATGTATATTTTGAATTTCATGCTAACAATTGCTGCATCAAATCACAGGCTACTCAGGAGATCCTTCTCCAAGGCAGAATCGAAAATGGGCTCTATGTCTTTGATGGAACTAATCTGTCCAAGCAAGCTAACATCTCCAATTTAGCTATTACACCTGCACATTCAGATACACACAATTTAGCTAATCACAACACTATTACTTGTAATCAAACTACCAACACCATCAGTTTAAATCTTTGGCACCAACGTTTAGCACATGCTGCTTTTCCTATTGTAAAATCCGTACTTAGAAAATGCAACATTCCTTTTATAAATAAAACAGATTCCAATCTATGTTCAGCATGTAGCATGGCCAAAATGCATCAATTACATTTACCTATTACTGCTACAATATATTCTTCTCCTTTAGAACTTATTTTCTCAGATATATGGGGACCAGCTCCTATAGAGAGCACTTCAGGAGCACACTATTACATCCTCTTTGTTGATGCCTACTCCAACTACTCCTGGATCTATCCCATGACCAACAAATCACAGGCTTTCAACATCTTCTTACAATTTAAGACCATGGCAGAACTACAATTAAATACAAAGGGTAGAAGCTTACAGACAGACAATGCCAAGGAATATCTCAAGTTTGGCCCTTACCTTCAAGAGCAAGGAATCATCCACAGGCTGTCTTGCCCTTATACCCATCAACAAAATGGGAAACCTGAAAGGAAACACAGGCATATAGTTGAAACAGGGTTAGCTATTCTTGCTCACTCTCACCTTCCCAAAAAATTTTGGGAAGATGCTTTTCTCACTGCAACTTTCACCATCAACCAACTACCTACCCCCACATTACAAGATCAATCACCCTACGAAACTCTTTTTCACAAATCACCTGACTACCATTTTCTCAAAACTCTCGGATGTGCCTACTACCGTTACCTACGACCATACAATAAAAACAAAATTGATTTCAGATCCACCAAATGTACTTTCCTTGGCTACAACACCAAACATAAAGGCTACAAATGCCTCTCCCCTAATAACCAACTCATCATACCAGACATGTCCTCTTTGATGAGGTTGACTTTCCTTATAGCAAAACTACCACAACCATCTCAACTCACCCACCTACTCAATCATTTACCCCTATTATACCCATCATTCCTATTAATACCACTCAACCTAATATTGCAACTCCTCCTACCTCCCCTCCTACTACACCACACACTGCCCAACATAGATCACCCAACACATCTCCCTCACAATCTGATCCCACCACTATCTCTGTTCATCCCATGATTACAAGAGCCAAAGTAGGAATTTTCAAACATAAAGCCTACACAACTAACCTTGAACCCACCACTGCCACACAAGCCATGACTCAACCCGATTGGCTCCAAGCTATGACAGATGAATATAATGCTCTTCTCAACAATAACACATGGAAACTTGTTCCTCTACCACCAGACCGAACTCCTATTGGCTGCAAATGGATTTTCCGCACTGAATACAATCCAGATGGTTCGATTCTTAAATACACGGCTAGATTAGTAGCCAAGGGATTTCACCAACAAGAGGGTTTTGACTATCAGGAAACTTTCAGCCCTGTAGTCAAACCAGTCACCATTCGGATCATCATATCTGTTGCCCTCTCCAAAGGATGGCCCATACACCAACTAGATTTCAACAACGCCTTTCTAAACGGTGATTTACACGAAGAAGTCTTCATGCAACAACCACCAGGATTTGTTCACACGAATAAAACCTTGGTGTGTCACCTAACAAAGGCCCTATATGGACTCAAACAGGCACCAAGGGCCTGGTTCCAGAAACTCAGTAACACATTACATACTCTTGGCTTTTCTACTGCCAAATGTGACTCTTCTCTATTTATATCTATCACTCACACCAGTACCACTTTCATCTTAGTTTATGTTGATGATATCCTTATAACAGGTTCATCCTCAACAGTGATTACAAACATCATTCAGTCTCTCCACGCCAAATTTGCCCTCAAAGACCTCGGTCAACTACACTACTTCCTAGGAATTGAGGCCACTAAAACTACTACAGGAGGATACCATCTTCATCAAACCAAATACATACAAGATCTTATACAAAGAGCAAAAATGGATAACTGCAAACCAGTTCCTTCTCCCATGGCTTCCAACATCAAACTCACCTCCACTGATGGATCCACACATCCTGACCCCACACAGTATAGTAGGAGCCCTCTAATATGCCACCATAACTCGCCCAGACATCACCTTCAGTGTCAACAAGGTCTGTCAATACATGCACCACCCACTGGAAAGCCATCAAACGTATTCTCCGATATCTCAACGGCACCACCTCACATGGCCTCACTATACACCCATCAGAAAATTTCCACCTCACCGCGTACTGTGACTCCGATTGGGCCTCTGATCTTGATGACAAATGATCCACAAGCTGCATCTGCATTTTCTTCGGATCTAATCTCATCAACTGGTCCTCGAAAAAGCAAACGGTGGTCAGTCGATCAAGCAGCGAAGCGGAATATCGTTCTCTTGCATCCACTATTGCAGAACTTTCATGGACAAAATCTCTGCTTTCAGAAATTAAAACCACTCTTCCGCGATCCCCGACCATTTATTGTGATAATCTCTCCACGGTTCAACTATCAGCCAACCCCGTGTTTCATTCGCGCACAAAGCATTTTGACCTAGATCTACATTTCGTCCGTGAACAGGTGGTCAGCAAGGAAGTCTCCGTTCATCACATACCTGCAGTGGACCAGATAGCGGATGGGCTCACCAAGCCCTTGTCAAGGCCCAACTTCCTTGATTTCAAATTTAAGCTTCATGTGTTGGAGCCCCAAACCACACTTCAGCTTAAAGGGGGGTAATAGCCATATAAGGCCCAAGGCCCATTGAATAGAATAAGACCCTTTGAGAAGAATAGGCCCATCAATTGTCTGTACATATATATGGATCTTGAGTCTATTGTAATACTCACTTTACATATTTTTCAATACACAAAAGAATTATTCAGTTACATTTTCTTTCAAGTACTTTCTGTTTATTTCTTTATTTCTCACCATTATAAATATAATATTCTTTTACAATACCGTTGTTGGGTTAATTCAAACTCCGATTTCTTCTCTCCGGGAGATATTTATTTTTTCTTGATTCCTACTGTAACAGCCCGTGTTAACCCGGATTGTTAACATACTATCGTATTAAGCCATGCTTAATTAAAATGCGGAATAACTTTTTCTTTAATTCAATTATGACGTCATTAAACTTAACCAACTTGATTACTTAATCAATTTCATTAAAATACTGCCTGTATGTAAACTGCAAGACAACTAACTGAAATACCTCATATATAGATATAGTGTGAGTATCTAAAGCCACAGGACTACAACACACAGCCTGGGTCAAAATCCTGATACTTTAATTACAACTTCAATTAAAAGACAATAACAAAACCATGTGGTATGGACAAACCCCATGCTCACCAAATAAGGCACAATGCCCAACAACAGTCTCAATGTAATCATAACAGAAAACATAAGCAACAGTCAAATAATCATCATCCATCATGTCAGCAAAATACAGCTAAGTCTAACTCAGCTCTGGCCTCCTGCCACCTGAGCCCTCAACATTACCTGAACCTGAAATAAGCGTCCCCAAACGTGGGGTGAGATCTCTAAACAAGAAATCTCAGTAAGACAAGGGGTCCTCAAGGATCTTCCACCCCAAGCTCACTTACATGTGTAATATAAGTTCAAAAACAGTATTTAAAATATAAGTTCCAAAACTATGCGATGCAGCAGATAATCATGCCATGTGTGTTTATCAAATCTACTGGCCAGAGAAATGCAGGAATACGTCTAAACCCACATGAGTACAAGGAACACCGCTTGCACCTCACCCACAGCCTCACCATCTTGTATGTACTACATACTCAGGCTTACCGTATAGGTGGACACCACATGCATATCATAAAAGCACATTGCATATAATAGCTCAATAACATTTCCAAAACATCAAAGCATGTAACACAGCATGCATAAACCACATCCCCATGGGACATGGTAGAACCACAAAATGGCTAAACCGAGGACACGAAAGCTTACCTTGCAAGCTAGCTATCCAAGCCAAGAGTCCAACCACTCTCAAGTTCAAAAACAGCAGTATCACAATATGATATGGACCAATCATATATCATTAATTATGCAACATAAGCATACCACTTAAAGACTACGCCTTTCCTTTACGTTTTACGTCTTAAGGCTTCCAACAAAGCCATAAGCCCTTAATCATATGATTCAGACTTAGTTCATTAATTACAGAAGTTAAACTCCCTTAATCTAGGGTCCACAAACCCCCAATAGCTTACTGTTCACACAGCACAGCTACTGTTCTGCGAATTCCCAGGATATCCGGATATCACAGGGAACATATCCGGATATGCCATATCCGGATATCACACTGGCCATATCCGGATATACCATATCCGGATACCCAGGTCCCACATCCGAATATGGATATCCGGATACCATATCCGGATACTGATATCCGGATATCTGTTCGACAAATATCCGGATATCTCACGACAAAATGCAGTTTCTGCATTTCGTGAACATCCAACCCAAAGATTCAACTTTTAACACATGTACACGTTAAAGGATCCATTTTTAAGCATATACAAGTTCACTTACGTGTTGGTTACATGTTAAACCCATTAACATACCAAGATACCATCTTTAGGCCACAAAAACACATGATCAAGTTAAGGTGACTTACCCCAAAGCTTAGTCAGTAGTTCAAAGTGCCTATGGAGCTCCCAATGCTGCTCACAAGTCCAGCACACCCAAGGACACGAAAATGCCACACCAAAGGTTGGTTCTTGGCACCAAAGGAGGCTTCTTGAAGCCTCTAATGGCATGAACAATGGCTCATAACCATGGATACAACACCACAGCCCACTAAACACCCCTCAACCAGCACCTCAACTCAGAAAAGGTTGCACTTCACTCACACAAGACACACTCTAGTTGCTTGGAAGAAGGAATGGTGAAGAAGATTGAAGAAGAAAGGTCATCAAGGTCACAAATGGTGAAAGAAGGCAATGAAACAGTGCCAAGCACTCAGAAGCAGCAGCCTCTCACGTTCAATATGGGTATGCCTAGGGTTTTATGCCTTAGTATGTCTATTTATAGGCACAAGGCCACTTAACGCGCAGTATTAGCCTTAATAGCAAAGTAAAAGATCTTGATCCCAAACTTTGGAATCTAGACCTACACATTTTTCTAAGATTTGTCATATTTTTATTTTATTTTTCGGAGCACCTTTCCGGTACGCGCTTTTCCATAGCCAGTATCAGTTCTGGCATCAGATTACATTATTTTGACTTGAAACTTGTTTTACAAGTCCTACATAATATTCTAGTAATTATCATGCATTCGTTATAATTTTCCGGGATACTTTTCCGGTACGCATTTATACCGGGTAGCAGAACCGGTATCTGCGCTTTTCTTCCGAAAAGCGACTTTCAGCACTTTACTCAATCAGTATAATTATTTAAGCCCAATAATAAATCTTAAGGTCAATTATGGAATCATTAATTAATTATCATAATTAATTCACCCATTACCTTAATTAGCGGTGCGGGTTCTTACATTCACCCCACCTTTTTAAGGATTTTGTCCTCAAAATCAGAAACATACCTGTCTCGAAAGTCGGGATACTGTCGGAGAAGCTCATCCTCACGTTCCCACGTGCACTCCTCGGGACTACGCCCAGTCCACTGCACCTTGACCATCGGAATGATCTTGCTTCTAAGCTGTTTCTCGCCTCGATCGAGGATCTTGAGTGGTCCGACGGGAGTCTTTAGGTTCTCCCGAACCTCCACATCATCCGGCTGCACCACGTGCGAAGGATCTGCTATGTACCTCCGAAGCTGAGACAAGTGAAACACGTCATGGATGTTGGCTAGGTTCGAAGGTAAGGCAAGTCGATAGGCAACAGGTCCTACTCTACCAAGGATCTGGTAGGGCATGAACCGCGGGCTCAACTTCCTCACTCCGAGTTCCCGTCCAACACCGGTGACAGGTGAAAGTCTCACAAACACGTGCTCACCCTCACTGAACTCCAGTGGTCGATGCTTGACATCATAATAGCTTTTCTGGCGATTCTGCGCCTGCTTCAACTTTTCCCTGATCATCTGGATCTGCTGGGTAGTATCTTGGACAAAGTCCAAGCCAAATAGCTCTTTATCTCCAACCTCAGACCAGCAGGTAGGAGTCCGACACCTCCTACCATACAGCGCCTCGTAGGGTGCCATGCCCAGACTAGCATGAAAACTGTTGTTGTACGAGAATTCTACCAACGGAAGGTACCTATCCCATGCAGAGCCCTGCTCCAATGAGCAAGCTCTCAACATGTCCTCCAATGTCTGGATGGTCCGCTCAGTCTGACCGTCAGTCTGAGGGTGATAGGCGGTACTCAATCTCAACTGCGTACCAAAAGCCTCCTGCAGCGCCTCCCAGAACCGAGATGTGAACTTCGGGTCCCTATCACTGATGATACTCTCGGGCACCCCGTGAAGCCTCACAATCTCACGGACATATAGTTTGGCCAACTGCTCTGTAGTGAAGCTCACCTTCACTGGAAGAAAATGGGCAGACTTGGTCAATCTGTCCACAATGACCCAAATATAGTCACAACCAACCTGAGTTTTAGGCAATCCCACCACGAAGTCCATGGAAATACTCTCCCACTTCCACTGTGGAATCTCCAGAGGTTGAAGTTTACCAGATGGTTTCTGGTGCTCAATCTTTACTTTCTGACATATAAGGCATTTGGACACGTAGACCGCTATGTCCTTCTTCATGCCCGGCCACCAAAAATTTCTCTTTAAGTCCTGGTACATTTTTGTAGCACCAGGGTGGGTAGTAAACCGGCCCTTATGAGCCTCTGTCATAACCTCTTCGGTCAATGGCCCTCGAGGAATAACAATCCTCTTCTGGAACAGCAGCAATCCATCCTCGTTCCAAGACACACCGTCCTGGTTCTTCACATAATCAAGGCACTCTCTTTGCACTTGCGCCTCTTTAATCTTTTCCATCAGCTCATTAATCACTTCTGCTATTTCCATTTCGAGCAGTGCACCCCCAAACAAGGAGTTCACTCTCAAGTCTCTGAACTTTTCAATTACCTCGTAGTCGCTCATCATCAAGCTGGATAAGCTCACGGATTTCCGACTCAAAGCATCGGCTACCACATTGGCCTTGCCTGGATGATACCTCAGCTCAAAGTCGTAGTCCTTCAAGAACTCCATCCATCTTCCCTGTCTCATGTTCAACTCCTTCTGGTCAAACAGATACTTCAGGCTCTTGTGATCACTGAATACAGCAAACTTCATGCCAAACAGGTAATGCCTCCAAATCTTGAAAGCAAAAACAATGGCTGCCAACTCCAAGTCGTGAGTCGGGTAGTTCTCCTCATGAGGTTTCAACTGTCTTGAAGCATAGGCAACAGTTTTCCCTTTCTGCATCAACACACAGCCTAGCCCCTTTCCAGAGGCATCGCAGTATAACTCAAACTGTTCCACAGGATCAGGAAGGACTAACACAGGAGCAGTAGTCAGTCTCTCCTTCAACTCCTGGAAACACTCCTCACACTCATGTGTCCACACGAATGGAGTCTCCTTTCGGGTAAGGCGAGTCATCGGTAGCACCATCTTGGAGAACCCCTCTATGAACCTCCTATAGTACCCTGCCAAACCTAAGAAGCTTCTCACTTCTGTAACCGTCTTGGGCCTCTCCCAGTCCATCACGGCCTCAATCTTGTTAGGATCAACTGCAACTCCATCAGCGGAAATCACATGACCCAGAAATTTCACCGCCTTGAGCCAAAACTCACATTTTGACGGCTTAGCATATAGCTTTTTCTCTTTCAACACTTGCAAAACAATCTTCAAGTGCTCAGCATGCTCCTCCTCCGTCTTGGAGTAAATTAAGATGTCGTCAATGAAGACGATCACAAACTGATCCAGGTACGGCTGGAAGATCCTGTTCATGTAGTCCATGAACACTGCGGGTGCATTGGTGAGTCCAAACGGGATCACCAAGTACTCATAATGCCCGTACCTCGAGCGAAACGCTGTCTTTGGGACATCCTCCAGCTTTACCCGTATCTGATGGTAACCGGACCAGAGATCAATCTTAGAATACACGCAAGCACCCCTGAGCTGATCCAGCAAATCATCAATGCGTGGAAGAAGATACTTGTTCTTGATTGTCACCTTGTTCAACTGTCTGTAGTCGATGCACAACCACATGGTCCCATCTTTCTTTTTCACAAAAATGACCGGTGCTCCCCAGGGAGACACACTCGGTCGAATGAAATCTTTTGCTGAAAGCTCCTCAATGTGCTTCTTCAGCTCCGCCAACTCTGGTGGTGACATCCAGTATGGAGCCAATGAGATAGGCCCCACACCAGGCAATAAATCAATGGAGAACTCTATCTCCCTCTGCGGTGGAAACTCAGGAATCTCCTCGGGAAACACCTCGAGGAATTCCCTCACCACAGGAATGCCAGTGAGATCCTCCTGTGTCCCACTCACCAAACCTCCCAACATGACATAGCCAAATGCCCCTGCTCTCAAGGCCCTCCTCGCCTGCAGGACAGAAATGAACGGTGAGGAACTGGCTGTGGACCCACTCGGAGACATCACCACTCTCTTGGCACAGCAATCAATCAATGCACAGTTTCTGGACAACCAATCCATGCCCAGAATAATCTCCAGGTTGGCCATCGGCAATCCTATCAGATCTACCGAGAAGTCACGGCCATCCCACTGAAACGCTACATCGCGATGAACAGTGGAGGTCAAACATTTTTCTCCGGTGGCGGTGGTCACCCGCATCGGTGGAGAAAGCACATCACTGGGCAACTCAAGCCCCACAGCAATAGGGGTAGCAACAAAAGAGTGCGTTGCCCCGGAATCAAAAAGCACATCAACAGCTAAACCACCAATGGTAACAATACCTCTGACCAGGTTCGGAGCTCTGTCCGACTGCTGACGATCAAGTGTGTACACTCGCCCCGTAGTAGGTGGCACTGCTGGTGCTCCAGTAGGAACCATCTGCAATGGCACAGCCTGCACCGCAGCAACTCTCGTCGTCGGGCAATCTCTAGAGTAGTGGCCCTCCTTGCCACACTGGAAGCATATCAGCTGTCCGGTAGAACACGGCCCAAAATGTGACTTCCCGCATCCAGAGCATCTGGGAGCAGGAGGTCTAGCTGTGTTCCCCTGAGTAGCAGTCTTCTTAAACTGGTTTGGCGCTTGCTTAGCCGCCAACTGTTTGCCCTTGCCTTTATTTCCAAGCTTCCTGTCCCTCCAGGAAGCGGAACCACCAGTACTCTGTGGCACCTCAATCTTGGCCTTCTTGGCCTGACACGAACGGCAGTAGTCCTCAATGTCACGACACTGCTGTACTAAAGCTCCGAAGTCTCTCGAAGCAGAACCAGCGAGATGTCCAGCAATGTCCTCATTAAGTCCCCTCCGGAACTTAGCCGCAAGAAAAACAGGAGTCGGTCTCGCCATGCGGAAATGAGCAAACTTGACCAGCTCATTAAACTTGGCCAGGTACTCGTCAACAGACAACGAGCCCTGCACCAAACGGTCAAACTCCCCCTGTTTCCTTTCCTGAGAGTCATAAGGAAAGTACTGCCCCAGAAAACACTCCTCGAAGAACGGCCACGTCATCACACGGCCCTGCATCTCGTAGATGTGAGAAATGTTGGTCCACCACTCATGGGCCTCGCCCTCCAGCATGTAAGTGGCGAACATCAGCTTCTGCGGATCGGTACACTGCATGATCCGGAAGATCTTGTCCAACGCCTGTAGCCATCTGGCAGCAGCAATGGGATCATAAGATCCGTCGAAAGAAGGTGGCTTATGCTTGCGGAAAGCATTCAGCCGGCGATCGATCTCGTCACGATCCTCAGCAAATACGGGGATGGTCTGCATAGCCCCCGTCAAGTGACTGCCTTCACCCATCTGACTCTGGGTGTCCTCCTGTTGACTAGGCGGAGGTGGAGGCGGTGGCGGCGGTGGAGGTGGTGGAGGACACTGGCCAGCAGCAGGACCAGCCCTCAACTCCTCCAACATGACCCTCATCATAGTCATGTTGGCCATCCGGTTCTCCTCCAGAACCTCAGCCGTGGCTCGCCGGTTCGCATCTCGAATAGCGTCCAGCATCGCCTGGTTTGCCAACTCGTGGCCTCCTGGTCGGCTAGTCGGGTCGCCTGCATCTCAGCCAATGCAGCCAGGATAGGATCCGATTGATCCTCACTCGTACTAGGGTTCCTCCTTGGTGGCACCATGACTCTGCACAAGTTACACAAAGAATGAGTTGATCAGGCCCACGCTATGTGGTCACGTATGCATCATCATAACACACACCAATCAGAGAGAACGCAAAGTAGACACGCAACGAAACATCCTAAGTTATTGCAATACATACAGGCTTTTCCCTAGAAAGTGCTCTGATACCATAAAATGTAACAGCCCGTGTTAACCCGAATTGTTAACATACTATCGTATTAAGCCATACTTAATTAAAATGCGGAATAACTTTTTCTTTAATTCAATTATGACGTCATTAAACTTAACCAACTTGATTACTTAATCAATTTCATTAAAATACTGCCTGTATGTAAACTGCAAGACAACTAACTGAAATACCTCATATATAGATATAGTGTGAGTATCTAAAGCCACAGGACTACAACACATAGCCTGGGTCAAAATCCTGATACTTTAATTACAACTTCAATTAAAAGACAATAACAAAACCATGTGGCATGGACAAACCCCATGCTCACCAAATAAGGCACAATGCCCAACAACAGTCTCAATGTAATCATAACAGAAAACATAAGCAACAGTCAAATAATCATCATCCATCATGTCAGCAAAATACAGCTAAGTCTAACTCAGCTCTGGCCTCCTGCCACCTGAGCCCTCAACATTACCTGAACCTGAAATAAGCGTCCCCAAACGTGGGGTGAGATCTCTAAACAAGAAATCTCAGTAAGACAAGGGGTCCTCAAGGATCTTCCACCCCAAGCTCACTTACATGTGTAATATAAGTTCAAAAACAGTATTTACAATATAAGTTCCAAAACTATGCGATGCAGCAGATAATCATGCCATGTGTGTTTATCAAATCTACTGGCCAGAGAAATGCAGGAATACGTCTAACACCACATCAGTACAAGGAACACCGCTTGCACCTCACCCACAGCCTCACCATCTTGTATGTACTACATACTCAGGCTTACCGTATAGGTGGACACCACATGCATATCATAAAAGCACATTGCATATAATAGCTCAACAACATTTCCAAAACATCAAAGCATGTAACACAGCATGCATAAACCACATCCCCATGGGACATGGTGGAACCACAAAATGGCTAAACCGAGGACACGAAAGCTTACCTTGCAAGCTAGTTATCCAAGCCAAGAGTCCAACCACTCTCAAGTCCAAAAATAGCAGTATCACAATCTGATATGGACCAATCATATGTCATTAATTATGCAACATAAGCATACCACTTAAAGACTACGCCTTTCCTTTACGTTTTACGTCTTAAGGCTTCCAACAAAGCCATAAGCCCTTAATCATATGATTCAGACTTAGTTCATTAATTACAGAAGTTAAACTCCCTTAATCTAGGGTACACAAACCCCCAATAGCTTACTGTTCACACAGCACAGCTACTGTTCTGCGAATTCCCAGGATATCCGGATATCACAGGGAACATATCCGGATATGCCATATCCGGATATACCATATCCGGATACCCAGGTCCCACATCCAAATATGGATATCCGGATACCATATCCGGATATGCATATCCAGATACCATATCCGGATACTGATATCCGGATATCTGTTCGACAAATATCCGGATGTCTCACGACAGAATGCAGTTTCTGCATTTCGTGAACATCCAACCCAAAGATTCAACTTTTAACACATGTACATGTTAAAGGATCCATTTTTAAGCATATACAAGTTCACTTACGTGTTGGTTACATGTTAAACCCATTAACATACCAAGATACCACCTTTAGGCCACAAAAACACATGATCAAGTTAAGGTGACTTACCCCAAAGCTTAGTCAGTAGTTCAAAGTGCCTATGGAGCTCCCAATGCTGCTCACAAGTCCAGCACACCCAAGGACACGAAAATGCCACACCAAAGGTTGGTTCATGGCACCAAAGGAGGCTTCTTGAAGCCTCTAATGGCATGAACAATGGCTCATAACCATGGAGACAACACCACAGCCCACTAAACACCCCTCAACCAGCACCTCAACTCAGAAAAGGTTGCACTTCACTCACACAAGACACACTCTAGTTGCTTGGAAGAAGGAATGGTGAAGAAGATTGAAGAAGAAAGGTCATCAAGGTCACAAATGGTGAAAGAAGGCAATGAAACAGTGCCAAGCACTCAGAAGCAGCAGCCTCTCACGTTCAATATGGGTATGCCTAGGGTTTTGTGCCTTAGTATGTCTATTTATAGGCACAAGGCCACTTAACGCGCAGTATTAGCCTTAATAGCAAAGTAAAAGATCTTGATCCCAAACTTTGGAATCTAGACCTACACATTTTTCTAAGATTTGTCATACTTTTATTTTATTTTTCGGAGCACCTTTCCGGTACGCGCTTTTCCATAGCCAGTATCAGTTCTGGCATCAGATTACATTATTTTGACTTGAAACTTGTTTTACAAGTCCTACATAATATTCTAGTAATTATCATGCATTCGTTATAATTTTCCGGGATACTTTTCCGGTACGCATTTATACCGGGTAGCAGAACCGGTATCTGCGCTTTTCTTCCGAAAAGCGACTTTCAGCACTTTACTAAATCAGTATAATTATTTAAGCCCAATAATAAATCTTAAGGTCAATTATGGAATCATTAATTAATTATCATAATTAATTCACTAATTACCTTAATTAGCGGTGCGGGTTCTTACACCTACCATTAATAATTTTCTTGAATAAATATAATATTTAATTTAGCTACTAATAAAATTAATTATAATTAATTATTCATATTAGTTTCAAATTTATTAAGTTTTTTTTTAATAAAGATTGACACTAATTTAAGAAATTTATAGTAATATTTATTAAACTCTTAGCTTCATGTAATGGAAATAATTACTATTAAAGATGTTAGATTAATTCCTTTTTTTCCTCTTGTATGCTTAGGATTAAAAAGTTGACTAAATACTAATCAAATATGAGAAGAAGAAGAAAAAAAAAAGGTTAACGTAATAAATTGTGAACAGCTTTTGAAGAAGACTAAAAGAAGAAACTTGCTATATTTAACTATAATTCGTTAAGTATGGATCAATGTTATTAAAACCGACCCGGTCGAGGTACTGGGTCACTGGTTCAATCGCATGACCCGGTCATTATATACCTCAGCCTTAATTAAAGGATTTTATACATCAAATAAGCAGAATTTTCATGACAGTCCGATGCAATTTAATCCATAGTTCCTATAGTAGGGTTATCTTAGCATGTGCACTTACAAAGAGTCATACTTCTAATCTTTCTTATTACGTGCTGCATATGATTTTATCACCGAGCATGTTCAGCTTAATTTGAAATACAATTGAGGAAAGCAATTATGTGACAATTTCAGTTTAGCTTGTATATACACATCCCTTAAGTTTACACCAGCCTCAAGAGTAACTAGAATGGTATTAATTATGTAAACATGGAATTACCAACCCAGTATGACGACTCCAATTGATTATTAAGCTATGACAGGATGATTTACCAATTATTCATTTATTGTTTTGGTTACATTATACGATGGATAAAAAACTCAACAATTCTTCGATTACGCAGTGTTTGTTACTTGGTTAAGTGTAGTTTTATAGAAAATTTGAAACAAATCATTGCTTTCTTCTTTCTATTAAATGATAGGTGATCACACAATACTTCAATGAAGATCTAAATAGCTGGATCACATTTCAACATAGCACAGTTAACTGACATCCCGGAGAAAATTAGTGTGTAGTCGTAACGGTATGATATCCACATAATTTTTTCGTCCTCTCCGAACTTAATTATTTTATTTTCGGTTATCATATGCTAATTCATTTTTTCCCAGGTTCATTGGGATGAAGCTGCAGCTGTTACAAGACATGATAGGGTTTCACCATGGGAGATAGAACCTTTTGTTGCTTCTGCTTCGACACCCTCGATTCAACCTACAATTGTAAAGATTAAAAGGCCTCGACCACCCAGTTATTTATATCTATGATAGTGTGTAGTTCTGTCATTATCGAAAACCATATCATCAACATTTTCAAGAAAATAAAAAAGAAAACAAGTAACATATATACCATCATATTGACACCGTCTGAGCAAAGTCTTCAAAACGAAGAGGCTCAATGGGTCATCATCAATAGCAAGAACACGCATTCCTATTGGAAACTCGTTTCCAATTTCATCAATGTCATGATCCTTCACCACAGCCATTGCCAGAGTATCTAATCATAGATACCATTAAGAAAAAAAACCCAATTAGTAACATCTCAACGCCAATCATTTAACCACATGGGTATGTTAAAAATCATACATCTTTATGGGTCCTGGCTTCAACATCAAGGACATAGGAAGAAAGGACAGGACAGGGTCTGTGAAAATGCAAACAAAGAAAGAGAAGAGGCATAAAGAAGATGTTGACTTACCTTTATTTTCTTCTTAGATGCGAGGAACCAAGAACAAGGACAATAGCCAATTCAAGATTTTGCGGGAAACTTGATGTGTTGAAAAGAGAAGAAACCTTTCTTGATTGTTAGTTACTCAGTCTTTCTGTCTTGAACTTCATTGGCTGTTATTACATATATATAGCATTTAATTCAATCCCGTTGGTGGGTTAATTATAAATATAATATTCTTTTTCAATACCGTTGTTGGGTTAATTCAAACTCCCATTTCTTCTCTCCAGGGAATATTTCTTTTTTCTTGATTCCTACCATTAATAATTTTCTTGAATAAATATAATATTTAATTTAGCTACTAATAAAATTAATTATAATTACTTATTCATATTAGTCTCAAATTTATTAAGTTTTTTTTTTAATAAAGATTGACACTAAATTAAGAAATTTATAGTAATATTTATTAAACTCTTAGCTTCATGTAATGGAAATAATTACTATTAAAGATGTTAGATTAATTCCTTTTTTTCCTCTTGTATGCTTAGGATTAAAAAGTTGACTAAATACTAATCAAATATTAGAAGAAAAAAAGAAGAAGGTTGACGTAATAAATTGTGAACAGCTTTTGAAGAAGACTAAAAGAAGAAACTTGCTATATTTAACTATAATTCGTTAAGTATGGATCAATGTTATTAAAACCGACCCGGTCATTGACCCGGTCGAGGTACTGGGTCACTGGTTCAACCGCATGACCCAGTAATTATATACAATTTTATAATTTATATTAAAAAATTATAAGCATACTCAAATATTTATAAATAAATGATTAGAATTTCAAATATTTTAATATAAAAATAATAAATCACATATTATAATCCAATAAAGGATCAAACAAAAATATAATGATCGTGATACGGTACTTTAGGTTCAGAAAATGGCATCTCTAACAATAAATCAAATCAATTTTTTTTGCATAGTGCATAATTGAGATAATATTGGTATTGTAAATACGTAACTTATGTAAGTCAATAAACAAAAAAATATTCAAATATGTCCATTATGAATTTTTTTGTGACCGGGCCGGTTAACCGACCGGATCACCGGTTTTTCATAAAGATCGACCGGGTCGGACCGGGTCGCACCGGTTCTGATGCATGGCCGGTCCGTTGCTTCAAACGGGCCGGTTATATGACCGGTTTACCGGTTACCAGGTCGACCTGACCGGGTCGGTCCGGGTTTAATAACACTGGTATGGATAGAATGATACTCAATCTGTATAACTTATTATTCGACATTATTTTTATTTTATGATATACCTTCCCCTTTTCCCCCTACTTAATTGGGAAAATTTATTTTCTTTTCAAGTATATAAAGTAACTACTCATTTGAGGCATATAGGGATATCCATTTGTCATATGTTATATAATATATTTTTTTCCGTCCCTTTGGACTATCTTTTATCTGAGTACGTGTCTTGGACCCACTTAACGGTCCGTAAGTTCTATTAGATTTGTGCTTTATTTTTTATTTTTTGGTGAAAAGATTTGTGCTTTATTTAATAAGGAGTTTGAATACTACTCAAACACTTTCACCTTCACGTAAACCTTCTTTATAAATAATTGGTTAAACTACAAAGGTACACACTTCTAAAACTCTTGCCTCCTTTACTACTATTGTCCACACACACCACACCACCCCACTTAAGCTTCTCATCTAGATCAATTGCTTATGCACAAAGATATACCATCATTCGCGAATATCTTCTCCATAGATACTGTTGATACAATTATGCCATATTAATCATAATCCTATCGAATTGAATATTGACACAATTTGTGGGAATAAATGATTTGGATTCTCATCCAATAATGGTAAACACATGCAGTGCAGCGCACAACCAATCGCCATTGTAGCAAAATGCATCTTAATAACATGAATAGCAAAATTTGCAACCATTATTCCCACTATCAAACCCTAATGCAAAAGAGGCAAATCACATGGTTGTTGGTGAAGGAAATATCACATTTGTCTCTGCCGAGCTAGCCTAACCCACTCCCTCATTGTTGCATACTAACTTGATCCTTTCCAAGCTGCAGGGGAATTACTGATGCAACATTTGGATAACATTTAATGCCACCTTAGTGAGCACCAGAGTGAAAATATGGGGCAACAAGGTAAGACACAACTACAGTCTTTGCCTTCTTACTCAGTGAAATAATGATGTGCCGTAGGCATATACCATTTTCAAGTTAAAAA
The DNA here is from genome assembly GCA_032173675.1 of Gastrolobium villosum. Lineage (NCBI taxonomy): Eukaryota > Viridiplantae > Streptophyta > Magnoliopsida > Fabales > Fabaceae > Gastrolobium > Gastrolobium villosum. The sequence goes on from JAVKPL010009463.1 coordinate 21,033, forward strand.
GAATAAATAATTGATCACAAATAAGCTGTTTTTGTATATATTTAACTTTAATTGTTGCTTATGCTATTTCAGTTATAGCTTACATATTTTTATCTCTGCACAGGTTAAAATATGAAGAAAACAGAAAATTGAAAAAAATAGGAATCCGCGCGACTCGCGCAGCTGTTGGCGCGACCCGCACGGAATTGCATTTACTATACATATTCCCGAGAGTTGGCGCGGTTGTAGCGCCAGCCCCGCGCGACCCGCAAGAATTTCTCAAAAGACATGTTCTGAATTTAAGTGACGTATCGAGGTGGGAGGTAAGGTGGACAAAAAGGCACAGGAGTTCCAGTAGGAGGAGAACATCTTTGGAACAGATCATCGTTCTTTGTTCTTAATCATAATTTTATTTTATTTCTCTTTTATAATAGTATGTAGCCATGTCTATGGTTGGCTAATCTTCCTTTATTGTAGTTAGGGTCACGAAACCTACGTGAACCATTTTTACGATGGATTGATTTATTTTCGCTCGTTTATTTTAATATATTTTATCTTTAGCCTGTGCGTATTGTATATTTTCTCTATAAGACTTGATCAACCTGATACGAGGAAATAGTTTGAGAATTAGGGCTCACAATAGGAATATTGGGGTTTTGATTCTGAAAGGGGGTAAAGTAACAATTTATGCATGCTCTAGGGATAGACTTGTGTGAATTGCAGTCGTCTAATTTATCGTGGTTATTGCTTAATTACATGTGGGATTGCTAAGGGATTAGGATTCCAATTGGATTAAAGGGTTAGATCACCAACGAATTGAGATTTAACTAATTATTTTTAGATGATAAATTGTCTGAGTTATTTTGATAAATGAGCGTTGTTAATCACTCCAGAGTTTAAGGCGGGGATCATATTGTGAGTGTATCTTAACTACATTGCTTTTAACATTTTCTAAAATATCAATTCCACTGTTTGCATGATCTTAATCTATTTTACAATTTAAATTCAGCATTTTTATTAAAAGTCCAATTCTCAAAATCAATTGTTACTCAAATCGAATTTGTCTAACTTAAAGAGAATAATTATTGTTATATTTGGTGATACAATCTTTGTGGGAACGATACTGTACTTTCACTTTATTACTTGTACGATTCGGTATACTTACCGAGTACCAACAACTAACCTTGGATTGGTTCAACACTCTGCCACTGCACTCCATCAACTCATTCAAGGATCTCTGCCATAAATTCTTACTCCGCTTTACAACTAGCAAAATACATCCGAAGTCATCTCATACTTTGTCTTAAATCTATGAAGAGAAGGCGATCCCCTTCATGTTTATCTAAACTAATTCAATGCAGGAACGATATATACAGGTCCACAACTTGGATGAAAATGTGCACTTGCACCTCCTTGTTTCCTGTATTCAATGTGGGCCGTTCTCCAAGTCTCTGCATAAGAATGTGGTCAACAATCTAGTCGAGTTCAAGGTTCAAATCCTCCAAGTATGTTGATGTGCATGACAATGAAAGGCAAACACTGAATACGAAGAAGAATTCTCCCTTGCCAGTGCAGTGAACTGAAAGGGCGACAAAGTAAAAGAAACCCTGAGGCTCACCCTAAGAACATTGACATATGTCCTACCGAAGGGAAGTATGAAGATGAAAGACCCAAACCCATCCAAAACCAAGGTAAAGTAGATAGGAGTTAGCATTTTGCTTTTATGATTTTTCCTTTTCTACGTTTTCTTTTATGTGTTTTATATTTCTTATTTAACTTGAGAAATATAAAACCCTTCTTTTATAGTCCGATTTTCACATTTTCCTCTTGGGAACAACAATTAATATGGGACTTAATACTCCCCTTTATTACTTTATGTGTATACGTGCACCAGTGAGCTCAGTAATTGCTTCGTAGTTGTCATCCCTTGACAGTTGCTGAATTTGCTTTATCACACATGATAGATGTTTTTTAAAATTTTTAATAATTTTCTTTCTCTTTTTGAGCTCCGATTCTTTCAAGTAAAAAAAATGCATTATATTTAACAATAATTATGAACTACTCAAAGAAAGAGTTTCATTAAAAAGAACTTTTCAAAAATCTTTCCAAAAGTCATATGGACAAATGGGGCGGCAATTCGAGTCAACACGATACGACAAGAATTTGACACGAACACGAATACACTCAACATGAATATGACACGAATTTGAAATTGGATCAATATCTTCGACACGAAAATGACCCATTTATTTTGCTAGTTGACACAAGACGAATAACCCACAAACTCATAGTGTGTCGCTTATTATGCGGGTTGACACTACACGACATGAATAACTTGTCAACCCCAAATTGTATTATTTATTATGTGGGTTGACACGATATGATAAGATACAAATAACTTATTCACGTCATGGATAACCTGGAAGAAGATTAATGTGGGTCACATTCGGATTGACCGGTTGAGACGCGATTCTATACAATTTTTTTCTGATCAAGTTTTGCCAACTCGAACACAACATCAATTTGAAAATAGATCAACCCGAACACAAATTTTTCGTGTCGTGTGAGCGAGTCTTGTTGAAAGTTGTCACCCCTACAAATCATGAACTTCAACATATCTCTATAGTACACTTGTGCAACTCACATGAAAATTTTCGTGCAACTATTTAATACTTTTAAATTTTTAATTCCAAATTCAATATATTATGGTAATTAATTAAAAATAAGTCAAACTAACTTAATTAAAAATATCAAAAAGGAGTATTTTTATGTCTCCATTTTGTACATAGCTACATACTGCGTTGAATATAATATGTTGTATCCTCTCAATAAGCTAATGTTTTGGATTCCTTATAATTTGAAATGTAAAATTACTATCCTACTAAAAAGAAAATGAAAACTAATGAAGATGTTATTCAATTTTACGATATCGATCATGTTTGAAACTGAGTTTTAATATCTGAAGATAGCATTTTAATTCTTTTATTTAGAAATGATATGAATAAGTCTTAATAAGCACTATAAAGGCTTGACGCAAACAATTGAATTTTTATCCTTATTTTTCAACTATATATTTAAGTCTATTTATGATATTTTATTAAACAAACAATTTTTTTATCCTATCTCAATTTTTTAAGGTGAAAAAATAAATATTCTTATTACTTGTATTCGTTTATTATGAGTCATGACATATGAAAGATTTTTATTTTGGCAATATAATAATAACTTTTTAAATATAATTTATAGGAAAGAGTTATATTTATAAATTTCTTATTTACAAATTCAAGTATGTAATTGAAAAGTTTTATACTCTTCAGAATACATAATTGAGTTTGTAATTGAAAAGTTTGTAATCCTAATTTATGGCACGTACCATGATTTCTAGAATCAGCAACATGCTGATTTTCTCTGTTTCCTTTCATCAATTCAGGGTGGGGTTGTTTATATATGGAATCACGAATATGTCTGAACCAAAAAAAAAAAGAATCACGAATATGTTATTTTTCTTACTGTTATGGACCCGTGTTATGGACCCGGATAAAGACCCACGTAAGTCGGCTTACCTCAGCAACCCGATAAGAAGGCCCACACTAACAGGCCCATCACATCAACCCGGAAGAACTCGGTCCGTTACTCCTGATAAATACCTAAAACGGACCATAATTATGGAGGCATAACGCTCAGTACGTTACACCCAGTAACGGCCGAGAAGGCTGTAATGGCCCCCGCGCCATTACAGCTCAGCTACACAATTCAAACCAGAGGCAGCCCCTATAAATAAGAGGGCTCCTCGATGATACAACATAGATGATTTACCACTTTCTCCACACTAACACCACAGTCATATTCTTTCCAGTGATCAAGCTAGGTATAGGGATATCTTCTTAATAGATACCCCTAGTCAAGGCTATACGATCCAGAGTGACCAATCAACCTGATAAAGGTTGAACATCTCTGTCCTCAGGACAGAACATTGGCGCCGTCTGTGGGGAACGAACCCACGTCCACGTAATGGTGGTTCACACGAGAAGCAACAGCCAGCCTAATCCACCATTGGAACCGGTTTTGGAGGAAATCAACCAACCCCAAAACCAGAGGGATGATGTTGTGAACCACGATCGCATCCACATCAGTGAAGATGTATCAGACTCTGCTTCTACTCCTATGAGGCATGAGCAATGTCAGCCAGATACTCGGACGAACCCGTCCATGCCCACCAGAGAATTGGCAGGCAATATTGTCCAATCAACCGATCCAGAATCCCGGCTGGCTCATACAGCTCTTACAGTCGTTCTACAACACATGACTGAAATGGAGGATCGCACCAATCGTCAACGTCAGCACGATCTTCGCGTGATGCGAGAGGAACATTTACGTGGGATCCGTGACTTAGAACGTCGATTGAGAGGAATCATTGAACCTCGGCAGGATGGTGAACGGAGCCACCCATCTCAACAGAATCAAACCCAACATGAACCCAATCCTGCCCAAGACGACATCAACATAGCAATAACAGGACAAACCATCACTCCACTTGCTACAAACCCCGTTCCTCCAACAGGAACGGGCATTCCAAGGAGTCAGGACGAGGTGCGTCTCGACAGAGGTAGGCACATAGCTGAACCTGGTTCGTATAAGAGAAGATATAGTAAGGGGCAATACAACAACAATCCCTTTACAAGCACGATCTTAAATGCTCCCTTCCCGGAAGATTTTGATTCTGCACGTTTGCCAAAGTATGATGGAAGCCAGGACCCACAAGTTCACATCGATGCTTTCGATACCGACATGTACATCAGAGGGATTGATGAACCCTTCATATCCCGGATATTTGCCATTACCTTGACAGGAGCAGCGCAGGCATGGTTTTCCAACCTCCCTGTAAATTCCATCAGCTCCTTCGACGAATTCGGACAGCGTTTCCTCCTTAATTTTGCCACGAGCAAAAAACATCCCAAATCCGAGTTCGCACTCGGCAAAATACGGCAAAACCCTGGGGAGACACTCCAAAAATACCTCAATCGGTTCAAAGATGCTGCCCTACAAGTTCCCAACTTACCAGAGAACGTTCACGTTCATCTTATTGTAGCCGGCTTGGACGGATCTTCCAGACTTGCCAAGTCGGTTTACAAAGACCCTGTAAAAACACTCGAAGAATTCAGAACTCGATCTAAGAAATACTTAGAACTCGAGCAAATGGAGATAGCCAACGCTCAACCAGAAGAAGAAAAAGGAATACCTCCGAAGGACAAAAACCCGTTGCCACAACACCGGGATCGGGCCGACTTCCGGAAAAAAGAAAACAGGCCACGAATTCCCGACTCCCGTGATCGAATGGGGAAATATGACAAATATACACCGCTGAATGCCCCGCGATCACAAATATGGAGAGAAGTGGCCATGACGAAAATGCGAAAGGTAGACAGACCTCGGCCTATATTTAACAGAGGCGGACTAGACAAATCAAAGTACTGTGCATTTCACGATGGACCCGGTCACACCACGGACCAATGTTGTGATCTCCGAGATGCAGTTGAAAAGTTCGTACGAGATGGCCGGCTAAGACAATATGTGATCCAAACACAAGGGGGTAAAAATAACAAAAGAAAGTTGGACAATAGAAAGAGAAACAGGAGCCCGGCTCCGGAAAATAAGACCCCGGAAAATAACACCTCCACGAAAGGTCCCAGCCACGACGAATTCCCGGAGGTAGCTTTTGAATGCAATGTAATAAGTGGAGCCCTAGGGGGTGGCGGTGACACGATGAATGCAAGGCGAAAATATTTAAGGGAAGTCCTCTCCATTAGAGACCACCCCACTTTCAAAGAAACACAACAAGATCCAGATCCTCCTTTGCTATATTTCACAAAGGATGACATGCAAGGGGTCATGCCAGGACACGTTGATGGATTGGTCATCGCGGGAACTCTAGTCAATTGCCGGGTTAGAAAAATCTTCGTTGACGCCGGAAGCAATGCTGATATCATATTATGGGACGCATTCAAAAAAATGCATCTCGATAAGGAAGATCTTCACCCTTGCAGAACAGAGCTAATAGCCTTTAATGGGCAACACATCACTCCCAAAGGATACATAGATCTAAGGTTAACATTGGGAACAAAACACGCGTTCAAATCAGAACGCGTGCGGTTCATAGTAGCCGACTTTCCCTCTGAGTATAATATAATCTTAGGTCGACCCACAATACATCAGTGGGACATGATGGTCTCCACCAAGCATCAGAAGATCAAAATGGTGAGTAGTACCAATGAAATTATCACAGTTTGCGGTGATCAGAAGGAATCTCGAGGTTGTTACTTCGACACAATTAAGGAGACAAACCCCCCTCGAATCCATCCAGGAGATAAACACATCCCTGACCCCGCATCCTCACACAAAAGGAAATCAGTCAATGTCGTTGAACTCGACATAAGGGAAGAAACAGTTCCACGACCAGAACCCGACGGAGAATTGGAAGATTTGATCCTAGGAGACGAGCCCGGTCAGTACACACGGATTGGCAAATCTACTGATCCTTCACTTAAGGCAGAGATTGTTAAGTTTCTTAGGAACAACAAGGATGTCTTTGCATGGACCTCGTCAGAAATTTCGGGTATCGACCCACAATTCTGCTGCCATAAACTATCGGTCTACCCAGGATCAGTGCCGATATCCCAAAGGAGAAGGAAGTTAGGACCCGAGCGACAACAAGTTTTGGCATATCACGTCAAGGAACTCTTGGAGGCAGGCTTCATCCGAGAAATACAATACACAACATGGTTGGCCAATGTAGTGATGGTCAAAAAGCCAAATGGCAAATGGAGGGTCTGTACTGACTACACAGATTTAAATAAGGTCTGCCCCAAAGACTTATACCCAATGCCCAACATAGACCAACTGGTGGACAACTCGGCCGGTTTTCAACTCCTATCCTTCATGGACGCATATTCTGGGTACAACCAGATCCCAATGTATCCCGAGGACCAGGAAAAAACTGCCTTTATTGCTGAAAAGGCAAATTACTGTTATAATGTTATGCCATTTGGTTTAAAAAATTCAGGGGCCACATACCAACGAATGATGAACAAGATTTTTGAGGACCAGTTGGGAAAAAATGTCGAGGTCTATATTGATGATATGATTGTCAAATCTTTTTGTGCGACAATGCACATCAAGGATTTGGAACAAACTTTCAACAAACTCAGGGCATATTGTATACGCCTTAACCCGGCCAAATGTGCATTTGGTGTTCCGGCAGGCAAGTTCTTGGGCTTCATGTTAACTCACCAGGGAATCGAAGCAAACCCCGAAAAATGTAGAGCAATTCTGGATATGAGGGAGCCCCAAAATAAAAAGGAGGTACAACAACTGACGGGCAGAATCGCGGCATTAACACGTTTTTTACCTAAATCGGCGGAAAACGCCCTCCCTTTCTTTAAACTACTGAAAAAGGAAGCGACAGAAGAATGGAACCCGGAATGCCAACAGGTGTTTGCTAAGTTGAAGCAATGCTTATCGACCCCGCCAATACTGACCAAGCCCGAGTTAGGAGATATCCTGACCTTATACTTGGCCGTGGGCGAGGAAGCCATGAGCGCGGTCCTGATCAAGGAGGTAGAAGGGGACCAAAAACCAATTTACTTCATTAGTAGAGCGCTACAAGGAGCTGAATTACGATACCAAAAACTGGAAAAAGTAGCATATGTACTGCTAGTTACAGCAAGGATATTGCGACCCTACTTCCAGGGACACCAAATCCGAGTGCGCACTAACCAGCCGGTTAGGCAAGTATTGCACAAACCAGACTTGGCTGGGAGAATGGCCAGTTGGGCAATCGAGCTAAGTGAATTTGATATTAGTTATGAAAGTCGGAAGGCTATTAAATCACAAGCCTTGGCCGACTTCGTAATGGAGATGACGTCACCACACCAAGAACAAGACCAAACCGGCAAAGCTTGGCAAGCCGAGTATGAAGCACTACTAGCCGGGTTGCTACAGGTCAAGGATCACGGAGCCAACCATATGATAGTATTCACTGATTCCCAGTTAGTTGAATCTCAGATAGAAGGCAAATACCAAGCCAAAGGACCCTTAATGATTAAATACTTGCAGAAGGTAAAAGAGTTGATGGCCAACTTCGACACGGCCCAAATCAAGCATATACCTCGGGAAGAAAACGGCCGAGCTGATATATTATCAAAATTGGCCAGTACAAAGAATCCGGGAAACCACAGGACGGTAATACAGCAAAGTCTGCCCAATCCAAGTTGTGTCATGATGATCACATCTACGCCAGATTGGCGGCACCCTATTATCGAATATCTCAAAAAAGGCACGAAGCCGGAAGACGCTCTGGAATCTCGGAAACTCATCCGGGATGCAACGCAGTACACAATGGTGGATGATCAGCTGTTTCGGAAAGGATTGCACACCCCGATGTTAAAGTGTCTTGGCTATCAAGATGTTGATTACGTATTGTCAGAAATCCATGAAGGTATCAACGGGCATCATATGGGTGGCAAAGCACTAGCTCGAAAAGCACTGCGAGCTGGCTACTACTGGCCAACTATGGAAATGGATTCAAAAGAGCATGTGAAAAAATGCGATAGCTGCCAAAAGCACGCCAAGCATATCCTCTCTCCACCAGAGGAAATGAGGTATATATCAGCTCCTTGGCCATTCTTTAAATGGGGAATGGACCTCTTAGGACCCTTCAAAGCAGCTGAGGGGCAACTAAGATGGTTAATTGTGGAAGTAGACTATTTCACAAAGTGGATAGAAGCAGAACCGGTGGCCACTATCACCTCAGCTAGAATCCGAAAATTCTTCGAGAAAAGCATAATTTCCAGGTTCGGAATACCAGCTGAATTGGTCACAGACAATGGAACGCAGTTTGTTGACAAAAACTTCCAACAGTTGATGCAGGACTTTCATGTCAAACACCGATTCGCTTCTGTCGAGCATCCACAGTCGAATGGACAGGCTGAAGCAGCAAACAAGATAATCGTTGAAGGCCTCAGGAAAAGAATGACAGACGCTCAAGGAAGCTGGGTTCAATAGCTACACTTTGTTTTGTGGGGGTATAGAACAAGTACCCAGACATCAACAGGGGAAACTCCTTTCAGATTGACGTACGGTTGTGAGGCTATGATCCCGGTTGAAGTCGGAGAGACCTCCTGGAGACGGATGAATAGTATAACGCAAGGCGAGCAACAGAACAACAGAATGCTCACTACCGAGTTAGACCTCATCGAGAAAACTCGAGTTCTAGCTCATTGTCGAGATATTATAGCCAAACAACAGATGGCGGCCAGGCATGATAAGAAGGTGCGGCCAAGAAGCTTCAAGATCAATGATTTAGTTCTCAGAAGAGCAGATATCGGTAACCGCAATGCAAGAGAAGGAAAATTAGCGGCTAATTGGGATGGCCCTTACCGGGTTAAAAACAAACTCGGAAAAGGTGCATATGTCCTCGAAACAATTGAGGGAAAACCAATTAAAAGAACATGGAATGCGGACAAGCTGAAGACATATTATAGTTGAATAGCCCTCATCTATTATATAATAAAAGTTATCCTCTATTAGGGACTTTATTTAAAAGCCAAATATGCTGGCATTTTTCATGTATTACTCGAACAAATAAATAAATGAGGATTTATTTCTTATTTAAGATCTACTCTTATTTGTTATTAGTATCGAATACAAACCAAGGTATGAGGTGCAATCTGCCAACAACGACCCTGATCAGGTCAAAATTACCTATTACCTTTTGTTTCAAGAGGGATGGGTAGGTGCCATGATTGCCTCTGCCTTGAAAAAGTTTACACAGACACGTCTTAAATGACGGAATGATCTGTATGCCGGTTTAGTTTGCATAGCAAAACCAAAAAATATGCTTCATAAGTAAATGACAAAATCGGAATCCGTTCAAATATGCTCCAACCTTGGCCAGGTTGTATAAACCAAACTAGCTGATGTAAATCAAAAGTTAGAACATATATATATAGCCAGGTATAAACCGGCAGCTATTCCTTACAGAAAGGCTTTAAAAAAGCCATAAACAAAATTTGCAAAAAGTAAACTAGGAAGAAGGGGGAGGACGCATGTTGACCTCCTTGCCCTTCTCCTCCACTGGTCTATCCTCACTAGGGTTAGCCGAGTCACAGGGCGGAGATTCTGGAGGACATCCAATGATAACACCATTGCTACATAAGCTTGAGAGTGGATGCCACGGGTGGTAAATTGAAGCCCTGGATTCACAACTCGCAATTGGCTGAGAGCGTTCTCAAACGAACCAGCTATGGCCTTTTCGAGTTCGCTTCGATAAGCTTGGGCAGTACTTTCAGTTTCCTCCAGCTTCGCTTCCAGATTTTCAAATTTCTGTTTGAAATCTGTCAAAGACTTATGATTGAAGTCATGCACAGATTTCAGATCTTTATATTCTTTCTGAACTTTAGCCAAGGCCTCCCTAGTAGAAGAGAGATCTTCTGCAAGCTTCTCTCCTCCCGCCTTTTCCTTCTCCAGCGCCTCCTTGGCCATTTTTAACTCGGCCAGCACCTTCGACTTTTCTCCCTGGCAGGCAGCTAAGTCGTTATAGGTACGAAGATAATTACTCTTCAGCGACAGCAGAGGTCGGACCATGGCCGACATCTTCATACAGCCAATCTCCATGTCTTCCAATTCTTTAATCTGCGCAGCTGTAAAGGGAGAAGAGTTGAAAAATATCTCCGGCGGGCAAACGGCTTCCCGCAGGGGGTTGGTAAGGCCTGATTTCCACAACACATGTTTGGAAATCCCAGCGGAAGGAGGGGGCATGATAACGGCCGGGGTCACCACTGGAGCAGCCGAGGTAACCTTATCCGGTTTTCCCTTTGATTTCTCCATAGCCTTAGCTTTTTCAGCAATAGGCTTCTTAGGCTGCTCATCTACGGCTTTCCGCTTTTTGCTTGGCGGATCTGCAGTTTTGGTAGGAGCACCTCGGCTCAAGACAGATAACCAGCTAGGTTGGTCATTCTTTTTGCTGGGTTGATCTTCATGAGCTTGACCTACCATATCGGGAACTATTGAACAAACATTAGACACGGCCACAAAAACATCATGAGACAATTAAAAATGCAAAGATGAACATACTTAATTCCATGTCAAGCTCCTCTTGAGATTTGTAAATCAACGAGGCAACACTGGCAGGCTGTCGGGTTTGTAGATAATTCCCAATAGCGATTGCCGTGTTAATATCCGAAGGACTCAACTCGGACTCATTAAAACGATAGCTTGCGGGGGGAAACCGGAAATGGTCAGATGACCAACATAGGGGAAATTTCCCCTCTACATCCTTAGTCCCACAATTATTAAGAAACCACACCTCCTTTCCAGGATGAGAGGAGACTTTGAAAAATTGATCCTTAAAATTTTTAAAGGAATCAGTGTATACTCGGAACAACCTACGACCCGGAATTCCACGAACGGTAACCCATCCCTTCCGTTCAGGGGGTTCGCGACCGGTACGACAGGAGACGACTCGAAAAAAATAGAAAAAGACACAAACTGACGGTACGAGCGTCAGGTATGCACAAAATCGTTCGAAAGCTTTTACAAAACCCCAGCCATTGGGATGGAGTTGGGTGGGAGATATATGCAGATGGTTAAGAATTTCCATCTGAAACTCTGCGAGAGGAAATCGAACACCGAGTTGAGTTATCACATCTCGGTAAAAGAAGAAGGAGCAGGGCTCATCTTCTGCCCCTCCAGAACAAACTGGTTCATCTTCGGAGGGAGGGCAGATGTCATAATTTTCCAGTTGCCCAACAGGAAGACTAGCCACGTCATCGGAACTCATTCCAGACGTCGTGTTTAAAACCTCATATGTTACCCAAGGGAACTGAGTAACTAGGGAAGAAGGGGGAGACTCGAGACATGACTCGGTTGAACCCGACTCATCTACATCTTCTTCAGGGAAACATGCCATTAATACCTAGAAATGAAAAAACAAAAGGGGATCAGATGAGGATGGATATACCTGAATTTAAAGTGCTATCAGAAGAATCACTAGATGATGACGACGACAAGTCAGAAATCATAATTGGTTCATTAACTCGGCCAGATGGAGGGGTAGAAACTGGAATGCTCCCATGGCGACAACTATCAAGGGTAGATTCTGCCAAAGAATCACATCCTTGCTGGACGAGTTGAGAACTCAGATAGACACATGAAAAGCAAGGGACATCTTGGGAAACGGGAAGAGAACGGCGAAAATTCCCAAAGTTAGAACCCGAAAAACTGGGACTCTCAGACGAAGGAGGGGGATGAGTAGATGATGGAGCTCGGGTAGGTGATGGAACTCGGGGTTTGGGAGGTACACGGCCTTTTCGACCACCTTTACGAGGTCTTGAACCACGATGCCCACGAAGCATGGCTTGCCGTTCTTCCTCTTCGGTCCTGGGAATCCCCCAAAGCCAGTAACGGGCACCAGGAGGAATTCGTTCCAATAAATCGGAATTCACGTCATCCTCCTGGACACACCGCAAAACTGAGAAGGAAGGTTTCTTCCTTCCCATTTTTGAACAGAGAGTTAAGATTAGAAGAGACAATATTTTTTAGTAGGAAAAAGGCAATCACGTTTTAGAAAACAGAGAAGTAAGAAAGGAGGACGCTAAACTGCACACATACGAATGGAAGAAGGAAAATGCAAACAAAAGTAAAAGCAAGGTAAAGAGCTGCAAAATACCTGATTATAAGAGCGTAAATGAACGGAAAGTTGCAGCAAAGCAAAACCAGAAACCACAGGAGCTTAGGAATGATAATAGAACAAATGACGAAGAGAAGTAGAAACTGCAGAATAAAAAGGGGCTACAGGAAGACCAAAGAACAAGGATAATAGGGTCATTCAAAATCCATCGTGGGTAACAACCGCCAAAATCGCGAGTGGAGAGTGAAGCAGTATGGAAGTGCTAAAGGCACAGCCACCCCATCGCCGCAAAAGGCAATGATTCGACACACAAAAATGATGACACTCATAAATACGCACGATAAACAAGACTGCATGAAATAGCTGCAGCACGCAAAGGCATGCGAACAACGACGCGTGGCCAAGCATGCGTAGGAGAGAGGCATTTGCCGAAATCCAAAAAAGGAATTGAAACATAACGAGACATATACACCAGATTATAGCCAACGAGTCATGCCGAGTTACATCGCCCATGTTTCAGACACCCAGGCAACCCGAAGTCTCGGATAGCCCGGCTGGGGGGCAACTGTTATGGACCCGTGTTATGGACCCGGATAAAGACCCACGTAAGTCGGCTTACCTCAGCAACCCGGTAAGAAGGCCCACACTAACAGGCCCATCACATCAACCCGGAAGAACTCAGTCCGTTACTCCTGATAAATACCTGAAACGGACCATAATTATGGAGCATAACGCTCGGTACGTTACACCCAGTAACGGCCGACAAGGCTGTAATGGCCCCCGTGCCATTACAGCTCAGCTACACAATTCAAACCAGAGGCAGCCCCTATAAATAAGAGGGCTCCTCGATGATACAACACAGATGATTTACCACTTTCACTACACTAACACCACAGTCATATTCTTTCCAGTGATCAAGCTAGGTATAGGGATATCTTCTTAATAGATACCCCTAGTCAAGGCTATACGATCCAGAGTGACCAATCAACCTGATAAAGGTTGAACATCTCTGTCCTCAGGACAGAACACTTACAAACATAATTTTTTATTTTCACAAATTTAATTTATGTTTAACAATAGTTATGAACTACTAAAAAAAGGAGTTACATTAATGTTTTTTATATATCTATAACACGCTCCTTCACACGAGAGGCCATNGCGCTTGAAAGATGGATGATACATCAGGCCCAAGAAACTCCACAACACTTAATTAATTATTAATTAAATATGGCTGATGAGGATCGTACCCATGATATCGGGGCTGGATACCATGTAAAGAACCAATTCAATCTTACAAAGTGAAAAGAGAGTCCTCCAGTTAAAAAAAGATAGTATCAATGAATAGTGGAAAGTTGTGAAATAATTCGGGTTACTTGAGTACATATTGTGAAATGCCAATGAATTGGATTTGATGCTATAGCATGGTAGGACAAATTCGTCAGCATGCTACTCATACGGCTTGAATTTGTAATGTTATTATGTGAATTCTTCAATCTTTATCATGTTAGATATGACCTTTCTTAAGTACCCCAGCCTATCTGTGCTAAGAAACTCCATAACAGTTAATTATTTTTATCAATAGAAAGGGGGGCAGTGATTATCGAACTTGTAACCACATGGTCACATAGACTCCGATACTATGTGAAGATCCATTTCAACCAAAAGTTTTAAGCTGTTAGATACTACATTAATGGTTTTTTATATTTCTCTAAACCAATAAGGGAAAATTTAGAAAGTAAACAGGATTAAAGAGAAAGTAAAGTGAAAAGAGAGAGAATTTTAGGAAGAAAGCATAATTTTAATCAATGGGGTAAAGCTGTTGTGCTGGTCTACAATTAAGCCTTCACAGGGCCACCCTATATACAATATTTTAAAACTTGAAATTAGTTGCTGTAAGAGCATGCTCCCCCCCCCCCCCCCCCGGCCCCCCGCCCCCCGCCCCAGTAGTTTTATTTTTTTATTTTTTTTTGCCAATACCATGTTAGGGTTTATCTTATTTTGAGTTATTAGTTTACTATTTTTTTCTATACAATTTTATCATGATGTTAAGTGCATGATTGCATTTATCCAAAAAATCTCTGTTGCCCTATTAGCACTTGTCATGATGCTTTTTTGTTTGCTTTTTTGTTTGTATCTTATTATGGTAGTTATTATATGGTTATACTTGTGAAAAGCCACGCTATAGCGTGCTATAGAGGAGTTGCATTACGGTGCAGCAGCCAGCAGCTATAGACCGCGCCGTGATGGTCAGACGAAGTTCAGCAGATGTAGCGGCTAAATAGCGGTGCTACTGCGCCACTACAATAGTTTTTGCAAAAGTATTCTCGTCGTAGAAGGAAGACATTTACAACTTAGATACAAGTGAAAGTGAAAATGAAGATTTGGATGTTCATGATTTCAATTATGATTAGTTCCTTAAGTTCTTTTATCTTGACATTTCAATTAAGTGGCAGTTTAGTTTGAATTTTGATTAATTTTTCCACTTCATTTTGTTGTGTTACATTATTTGAGACTTTAATTCCTTCAATTTGCTTATGATTTGAATTTTAATGTTTGAAATCATTTATGTTTGAGTTTGAGATCCTTCAAATTTGTTTTTTATGTCACATTTCATATTTTAAGTTTTATATTTGTGGAGCACAATAGCAGTTTGAAGGGTTACCAATTATCAGAAATTAATGAGTATTATTAACCTGTTT
>JAVKPL010009464.1:0-37173 GCA_032173675.1 Gastrolobium villosum
CATCTTTCTCCATTGTTGGCCAATAAAACCCCGCTCTTAGTGCCTTCTTTGCTAGGGAGTGACCGCCCATGTGGTGGCCATTGATTCCTTCATGAATTTCTTCAAGAATGACTCAACATCATTGGGGACGAGGCATTTGAGGAGTGGGATTGAAAGTCCTCTTTTGTACAATCGCCCTTGAACAATGCAGAAATAGGCGCTCCTCCGCACAACCTTCTTAGCTTCCTTTGGGTCAAATGGTAGGGTTCATGCCGACAAGTAGTTGATCATGGGCGTGATCCAGGTTTCTTCGACGACTTCGGCGGCTATGTCTGTAATGCTCATGACTATACATGGGTCAGGCAAATTGTGCTGAATTACTGAACAATTGTTACCTGGGTTTTTAGTGCTTGCTAATTTGACGAGTATATCAGCCCTGGTGTTATCCGCTCGCCTGATGTGCTCCACGTCCACGCTTTCGAAGGCTTGGAGTAACTCTTTGACTTTCTTCAAATATTTGCACATTAGTCGTCCTTTGGTTTGATATTCCCCTGAGATCTGGAAAGTCACTAGTTGAGAGTCGTTGAAGACTCTAAGATGTTGGGCTCCCATCTCCTTTGTCTATGTCAGGCCGGCTATCATTGCTTCATACTCTGCTTGGTTATTGGTTGTACTGAACTCAAAAGTTAATGAGTGTTTGTCAATCTTTTGTTCTCTTTTTGCACATCTTTTGCGGAGGATTTCTCATTGTCTTCCCAGATACCTTTTTCTTACCTCTAATAGACTTTCTTCTATACGATATATATAAAAAGGGTTTTATATTTCTCATGTTAAATGAGAATTGAAATCTTATGTTGTAGAGATAAAAAGCATGTGGGACCCATGTGTTAGAAAAAATTAGATGTAGGACCCATGACAGCACGGAAATCGAAGGGTGTGTAGGAAAGTTTGAATTCTCATGTTAAATAAGAAATATAAAACCCATATAAAAAACAAGGAACCAAATGGATAAACTATATCCCAATAATTAAAATCCTAATAATAATCAAAATCCATATTGATCCACATAACAATTAAGTTCAACATTGAACAAAAAATCAAATAACTTTATTTTTAAGCAGACAAACTTGAATTTGTCATTACCTAAGAAACATCAATATAAAGAAACAAGGAGGCACTTACCTTGATAGAAATATTGCCCTTATGCTTTTTCAGAATGTCTAATAGAACCCTGGTCCAATATCCTCGGTAGCTTAGCAGTCCAAGGTCTGAAAGGGGTCTTTCAGGTGTCCCAACTTTGCCCTCCTTCTTGGACAGTTCATATGCTGTTCGATGTTTGAAATTATAATGAATTTTACTCACATTATCATATATAACAATAACAAATACGAAGAGACCCATTTTCCACAGAGAGAGAGAGAGATCTTACAGAAAGCAATTAGAAATTTCCCATAGCCTTTCCTTTGGTAAGGTGGCAAGGTGAGTATACATGCCAAATTGTAAGATTCCTCCGAATGTTTTTCCTTTATGATAAAAAAAAAGTAACCAATTTCATAATGTAAACCAAATAATGAATAAATAAGTACGGTAAGAAATGAAAGTAAAGAGATTCAAGATATTTAAATTGACAAAGTTCGTTTTTCATATTATAACTAACATTAAGATCTGTTAATAAACTTCATGATCTTAGCTCCTTCCAAACTAGAGGCTCATAAATGAAAAATAATAATAATAATAAGCAATGATAAATAGTCCTGCTCCTTTAAAGGCAGTTTGTTGTAGCCCTTTCAGAACAGAAACAAAAATTATATGGGTTTGTTCGTAGTAAAATGTAAAAATTAGAAATATCTCATGCCGAACCAAAATAATAAAAGCACAGTAATAACCTTGGAGAAATAGCCAACCATGTGACATCCTCGATCGTCACATTCACACAAAACATAGAACAGAAACAGATCAACGTCGTAATAGAGGGTCTTGTGATCAAGAAATAACTTTGCCAAATAACAAAGATTCTGCCCATAAACCTTGTTCTTTTTGCCATCAACCTGTTTGCAGACAAATAATAATAATTAATAGCAACAACAATTCAAACTATCATAATAATCAATAATAAATAATATTTATATCATTGTTCCAACTTGCAACTTCCTGCCAGATATGAGATAACACAACGTTCTCAAAACTTAGTTATCACTGAACTATCAGAATTCGTAAATAGAAATAATTTCAAAAATTTGAGATTTGTAGCTAAGCATACCCTAGAATCATTTTTTTTTCCTTCAAAACTTGTACAAGATTTTTTTTTTTTTGAAAGATAAACTATAAGAATAAAAATAATTTATGCCATTAGAGAGGTGATGCACGTTAAGCAATAATTTGAGCCAAAGGAATTGGGACAAGGGGGATCCAATGGCTTTCAAAATGAATTCTAGATAGAAAGGAGGATGATAAACCATCTAAAACAGAGAAAACAGAGTACAAGCAATAAAATATGCAATAAATGCAGCAAAGCAGCACAATCTATGTACATGTCAGAAATGGAAATAGCCTCAAAATGCCCGTTAATGATAAGCAAGGTTTTAAATTGCAGTCGTGGTAGCAGTTGCAGTTTCTGCTGTTGCAAAGGATTGCAATAGCTGTGGTTTGAGTTTTTAAGACTTCACACAAATTATATCCATATTATTGTACGGTATAGGATATTATGTCTATCTTTTTTCATGCCTACTTTATCTACTTCTTTGTACGCCAATAAATCACAATCTCAACCAATTCTTTCTAACTCCCACCACTTTCACTGTTGGTTGAGATTGTGATCTAACGATGTAGATAGAAATAAGTAGACATATCCCTTGTTGAACAATATATAATAATAATTTTTATATATTTTTTTGTAAAGAATCTATTCAATCCAAAAATTTATACTATTAGGTATGGTAATAGTTTTATATATTACATTTCTCTAACATGCACCCCCATACAAAAGCTCATTTGGTTTGAAGGGTAGATGATATATAGGCCCACCTAATTGTGCCAGAAAAGCTCCACAATGTTAAATTATGTATTGATAGAATGGAGGCGGCAAGGATCGAACATGTAACCATTATGGAAACCTTCTTATGGCTTGCAAAAACCAGTCAGTGATGGCTGGGATTTCAATGAACAGTCTTCCGCTTTAAGCATTTGGGAATGTACTTATTCTTTTTAAAACACAATGGTTTTTTTTGCTAATATTTGCCAATACCTCCTGCCAAATTGTATAGTTAAACACCCGAAGCTCTTAGATCACCTTCTGCATGGGAAGAACATATTGCTAATGATAACAAAACAATTTCCCTTTGGGTCAAATCAAGACCGTGTTGATTTCAATGGCTCTAAAGATGTTGAGATATATAAAAATCATTAATGTAGCCTCACCTAACAGCTTAAGCTTTTGGGTTGAATTGGTTCTTTATATAGTATCAGAGTCTCGCAACCCCCCACTTTCTTTCAAGCGGAATTTCTTTGTTCGCACAGGTAGGTGGGCCAGTGCATTGTCCACCCTTCAAGCCCAGTGGGCTCTCGTGTGAGGGGGCGTGTTGAGATATATAAAAACCATTAATGTAGCCTCACCCAACAGCTTAAGCTTTTGGGTTGAATTGGTTCTTTATATGGTATCAGAGCCTCGCCGTCCCCCACTTTCTCTTGTGGAATTTCTTAGCATAGGTAGGTTGGGCCTGTTGCATTATCCACTCTTCAAACCCAATGGGCTCTTGTGTGAGGGGGCGTGTTGAGATATATAGTTCTACATTGATTGGATGAACAACTAATGTGGAGTTTATAAGGCCTTGGGCACTCCCACCCTTTGAGCTAGCTTTTGGGGTGGTGTATCCCAAGGTTCTTTGACATTAATGGTTTTTATATATCTCAACAAAAGATATCCAAACCCAAGTGCTACTCGGAAATAATGACATCTTGAATGGTAGTGCCATGTTCGACTTATATTGAGAGGTGGTCTCAAGTCAAATGTTGTTAGGAAGAAGTTGATTTTGGAGAGAATGATGGTTCCTGTTGAGATATATAGTCCCACATTAGTTGGATGAACAACTAATGTGGAGTTTATAAGGCCTTGGGCACTCCCACCCTTTGAGCTAGCTTTTGGGGTGGTGTATCCCAAGGTTCTTTACATGGTATCAGAGCCTCGTGTCCCGGGTTCGATCCTCGCCGCCCCCGACTTTCTTTCAAGTGAAACTTCTTTGTTAGCACAGGTAAGTGGGCCTGTGCATTGTCCACCCTTCAAGCCCAGTGGGCTCTCGTGTGAGAGGGCATGTTGAGATATATAAAACCATTAATGTAGCCTCACCCAATAGCTTAAGCTTTTGGGTTGAATTGGATCTTTACTCCCATGCTTTAACTCTTCCCAACCCCCTTCTACCTATGCTCTCGATAAAAGTTTTCTCAACACATGTGATCATTTGAAGATAGGGAATCACGAGAGCTATAAAAGATCATCAAATGAGTTTACGTGGGATTCCAAGAGATGAGGAGTCATGAGATATGTCAACAAGATGCCTGGTTCAAGGAGAGAGGTATTTTTGGAGTTAGTTGATTTACATCGTGAGGCTTGCTCAGACAAGAAGAGAGAAAAGACAGATTTATCCTTGAGTAAGAAAGTTAGTAGTAGAAACATAATATGCAACAGATAATAGGCCATGAAGAAAACAATAATTCCCACCAATGGACAGCATTATGAAAGCAAGTATTGCCAAGATTTGAAAGCCCAGCTCCCACCCCAAAAGGTACAACAGTGGAGGCAGAAATTTTATTATTAGAAGGTGCCCCGTTATCTTCAAAGAACAGCTAGTTCCCTTCGGAAGCATGCTCCAGATCCCACAAATTCAGTGCCAAAATGGAAACTCGCAACAATTGCCAAGAACGAAGCTCGGTGGAAGCCAACAACAACAACCATGGAGAGGGCGAATCGTTGATAAGTTGCTGAAAGGGGGAAGATTGGCCAGGGATTTCTTGTTGAGCTTCCTCATCGAAAACGTCAGCAAAAATGTCATTGCCAACAGATGCCTCAACAAAAGAAAGTCAAACCCATTTAGATTAGAGGATGATGGGACCAATTGAGAGGCATCTAGGGTTTCAAAACGTGGGTTTGGAGCCAAATGAGCATCCATTCGGTCCTCTACTACGTTTTCAGCGAGTGCAAAGAGTAATGAGCACATGGAATTTGAAAATGGGAAGTTAAACTAGGGTTTTGAAACAAAGATGAAAAGGGTCGAATTTTTTAGACTAAAATTTTGGGGGGAAATTTAGGCTCGAACCTCAAAAGATTATAAACTACAAAAAATATTTAGTGGAGTTTGGGGGTTAGGGTTTTGAGATGGAGAAGAGGAGGGAAGATGAAAGCGCGTTCAAACTTTTGAGAGAGAAAAGCGTTTGGAAATAGGAAAATTTTTAGGAAAGTGACAGCGCATGCTATTGTTTTCTTCATGGCCTAATCTATGTTTCACATTACGTTTTTGCCACTGCCTCCATTGATTAATGAGAAAAGAATAACATTTGGAAGTCAATCATTCCTGCTTTAGTCCTTTTAAGGTTTTGGCTTTTCTAAATGTTGATTTACAAAATGTTTCCAAGACTTTCTTGCTTATTGTACTGAAATTAATGGTTTTACATATTATATTTCTCTAAAACTTTTTACTAATAAGATAGAGAGGGGTTATATTTACAACCTATTTTACTTTACAATCACTTTCTTTTATCATTGGATCAAAATCAAATCAATGGTTACAAAATGACACCGAATGAGAGCCGTAAGTCAATTGACTTATTTAATTCTTAAACTTTCCTAAATTATTCCTCAAAATTTCCCACTCCCTCGAGTTTGAATTTGTCAAGAGTCTCTCCAATTTTCCCCCTTCACACTCACCTCAATTTTCCATCTGTATTTGTTAAGAAGAGAAGGAATGACTACAAGTGGCTGTCACCCAGGAATTTGAGAGCCTGGTTGTTCTCACAAACTTAACTGTTACCACTCAATAATCTCTCCGCTTTCTCCTGATATCCTAACTGCTACCCATTTAGAGAAATATCCTCCAATATCAGGAAATCCTAACGGTTGTATCTAACTATTGTAAGATGTAAGACAAATGGTTTTCTAATAATCTTTGAATAAATTACATGAGGAGTATTTATACAAGAAAAAATAGCTAAGAATGACTCAGCGATGACTAATCACAATTAATCCTAATCAATGTTAATTAATCCTAATTAATGGGAAATAAATTAATCTTAATTAATCCTAATTAATAGGAAATAAAAACAGAAAAATATTTGAATTTAAATCCTGATTTTCTACACTCCCCCTCAAGTTGGGAGGTAAATGTTGATCATTCCCAACTTGCCAATCAAGTCTTCGAATGCTGGACGTTGTAGGCCCTTGGTAAGGATATCTGCAGTTTGCTCTTTGGTTGGAACATTTCCATCATCTAATTCTTCTTTGATGAAGTGACCATCAACTTCCACATGCTTTGTTCGATCATGATGCACAGGATTTTGAGCAATGCTAACAGCTGCCTTGTTATCACAATATAGTTTTATTGGTAGGGAATATGAAATCTTCAACTCTTGAAGAAGTCTTCTCAACCAGATTCATTCACAAACTCCATGAGCTAAACCTCGAAATTCTGCTTCAGCACTACATCTTGCAACCAATGTTTGCTTTTTGCTTCTCCAAGTAACAAGATTTCCCCATATATAGGTGCAATAGCCTGAGGTAGATCTCCTGTCTACTGATGAGCCTGCCCAATCTGCATCAATGTATATTTCAATCGTTCTTTTATACCCCTTTTTAAAGAATAATCCTCTTCCTGGAGTGTTCTTGAGGTATCTAAGCACCCTATAGACTGCACTAAGATGCTTCTCCTTGGGTGAGTGCATGAATTGACTAATCATACTCACCGCAAAGGCAATGTCAGAACGCGTATGAGATAAGTAAATTAGTTTACCAACCAATCTCTGATATTGTTCTTTATCCACCTCATTCCCATCTTCAATACCTAACTTGGTATTAGGTTCCACGGGTGTCTCAGCAGGCTTACACCCTAACATTCCCGTTTCCAACAAAAGGTCTAGAACATATTTCTTTTGTGTGAGAGTGATACCTACTTTGCTTCTAGCAACTTCCATACCAAGGAAATATTTGAGAGTGCCAAGATCTTTTAGTTCAAATTGAGCTGCTAGATATTTCTTCAAGGAGTTCAATTCCTCAAAATATCATCACCTGTAAGAACTATATCATTTACATATACAATAAGAATAGCAATTTTACCATCCTTAGAGTGTTTGTGGAAGAGAGTATGATCAGTCTGTGCTTGAATGAAGCCTCTTCTTTTGACAGCTTGTGTGAATTTGTCGAACCATTCTCTAGGAGACTGTTTCAACCCATATAGAGACTTTTTTAGTTTACACACTGATCCATTTCCCTTTTCAAAACCAGGTGGAGGATCCATATAGACTTCTTCATGTAAGTCACCATTTAGGAATGCATTCTTCACATCTAACTGTTGCAGAGGCCAATCTAGGTTGGCAGCAAGTGATAAGAGAACTCGTATGGTATTGACTTTAGCAACTGGAGCAAAAGTCTCATGATATCTATCCCATGAGTCTGCGTGAAACCCTTTGCAACCAGTCTGGCCTTATACTTGTTGATGTTATTATCTGCATTAAACTTTATTGTGAACACCCACTTGCAACCTACTATTTTCATTCCTCTGGGTAATGCTACAGACTCCCAAGTTCCATTTTTGTTGAGCGCATCCATTTCTTCAAAGACTGCATTCCTCCATTTTGGATCATCAAGTGCTTGTTGGATATTTTTTGGTATTTTTGTACTGTCTAACATAGTGTTGAAAGCACGAAAACCTGGGGACAACTTTTCATATGTGATATGATGAGAAATAGGATGAGCAGTACAAGATCTAGTACCTTTTCGGAGAGCAATAGGCACATCTAAGTTGGCTGTATCAGTGTTGCTGGAACTAAGACCCGAGTCAGAATCCTGGCAGTCTAGAGGCTCCTGAGGTGATTCTCGCCTACTGTAAAACTTTCCCCATTTCCCGGGAGGATCTCCATTATCTGACACATTAACTCCCCTTGTCTTTTGCATAATGACTCCCCCTGACTCCAACGGCAAAGGCAAAACAACATAATCATTTGGTTTCCAAGACTTATCTTCATCAACCCCAATAAACTCCCCCTGAAAAGAAGTCGAAGGAAAAAAAGATTGTCTCTCATCAAATGTGACATCCATAGAAACAAAGACCTTACGAAGTGAAGATGAGTAACACTTGTAGCCCTTTTGGTTAGGAGAATATCCTATGAAGACTGATAGGATCTGGCCCAAGATCATGTACGTATAGGAAGGATTAAAATAATGTGGCCCAAGCAATTCCCAAATATTCCAGATCCCCTCACTCTTCTCCTTCCTTGCTATTTAACCATCTCAACCTCCCTTCCCATGCCATGCCATTCTGTTGAAACTGATTTGCTGAGTCAGCAAAGGCTGGGCCCACATTATTTTAATCCTTCCTATACGTACATGATCTTGGGCCAGATCCTATCAAAGACACATTTAATGGACTTAGGATCGAGCTTGGACCTTTGATGGGGAGGAACATGTACAAAAGCCACACAGCCAAACAACTTGGGAGGAAGGGAAGGGTGAGCCCGGAAAGAAGGAAAGGTGTGGGTAAGACAAGATAAAGGAGATTGAAAATCTAGGACACGAGAAGGCATCCAATTGATGAGGTATGCTGCAGTCAAAGCTTCCCCCCACAAATATTTAGGGACATGAATGGTAAACATAAGAGCTCGAGCAACTTCAAGGAGATGTCTATTTTTTCTTTCAGCCACCCCATTTTGTTGAGGGGTGTTAGGACAAGAACTTTGATGAAGAATACCATGTTGGCTGAGATAGTTTCCAAGAATAGAATTAAAATATTTAGTACCATTGTCAGTTCAAAGAATTTGAATAGAGGGCTGGAACTGAGTTTGAGCCATAGCATGAAAGTTTTTAAAAGTGGATGCAGTGTCAGACTTATCCTTTAGAAGGTATACCCAACATACCCTAGAGTAATCATCTATGAAAGTTATAAACCAACGAGCACCAGAGATATTTTTTTCACGGGCTGGACCTCATATATCACTATGAATCAAGGTAAATGGAGAAAAATCATGATGGACTCTAGGGGGATAAGAAACACGAGAATATTTTGCAAGCTGACAAATATCACAAGAAAAAGAATTGGGATTTTTATTGATAAATAAGCTTGGAAACAACTTCTGAAGATAAATGAAATTTGGGTGTCCTAACCGACGATGCCACAACAAAACATCATTACAATCATCAGACAAACATATCGAGTGGTTCACAAATTTTTTTCTTCACAAGAATCTTTTTCTAAATAATAGAGTCCTTCTTCCTCTCTAGCACTGCCAATCATCAGCCCCGAGTCCTGTTCCTGGTAAACACAAGCATTGACAGAAAACTTGGCAACACAATGTAACTCAGACGTAAGTTTGCTGATAGAGATAAGGTTATAAGTAAGAGAGGGAACATGAAGGACTGAGTTCAAAGTAATGTGTTCAGAAAGTTTAATGGATCCTTTTCCAGCAATAGTAGAGAAGTTGTCATGTGCTGTTCTTATTCGTGATTGTTGATAGTAAGGGATATAAGAACCAAATAAGGTTGCATTACCTGTCATATGATCTGAAGCCCCTGAATCAAGAATCCAACGACTACTATTATCAACATGGAACGCTGTACCTTGTTGAGCAACATTGCTGGATGGAAATTTACTTTCAATCAACATCGTTGTGTGTGGTAACGCGTAAGGCGGACGCTCCGTCTTTTCTCTAGCACGTGGCTCAGCAAAATCCGATGGTCCTTCTTGGAACTCGTAGATCGGCTCCTTCTGTTTCGAATGGTGCGGGTCTTGGTCGGAAATGTCGCCAGAAAAATTTTCCGGCGGCAGCTGACGGTGGCAGACGGCGGTGGAAAGCTGGGATTTTGCCTTCTACAGAGATTGGTAGCCTTACTTTGCTCTTGGGACTTTGTAGGAAGGGAAAATAACCTTAATAATGGTTGGAGGTTGAGTTTTTCCGGCGTTGTGCCGCCGATTTGACGGTGGTTGTGGTGGCTGAGTTTTCTCAGGACCAACCTGCTCTGATACCATGTAAAAAACCTTGGGATACACCACCCCAAAAGCTAGCTCAAAGGGTGGGAGTGCCCAAGGCCTTATAAAGGCCACATTAATTGTCCATCCAACCAATGTGGGACTATATATCTCAACACGCCCCCTCACACGAGAGCCCTTTGGGCTTGAAGAGTGGATAATGCAACAGGCCCAGCCTACTTGTGCTAAGAAATTCCACGAGAGAAAATGGGGACGGCGAGGCTCTGATACCATATTGTAAGAATCAAGACAAAAGGTTTTCTAATATTATTTGAATAAATTACATGAGGAGTATTTATACAAGAAAAAATAGCTAAGAATGACTCAGCGATGACTAATCACAATTAATCCTAATCAATGTTAATTAATCCAAATTAATAGGAAATAAAAACAATTAATCCTAATTAATCTTAATTAATCCTACACTAACTATATCCTGTGACATGAAGTACCTCTTATCTATTATATCTAACTATCAATCAATAACAAATACACCTTATTTCTCCTCACATACAACTTCCTAATATTGAGCCTATTACAAACACTTTGTACCTGAACACTAAATAAATGCAGCACAACCATTTATTCAGTAAATGTAGTAAATTGCATCAGCTAACAAGTCAACAAAAAAGATTTTTTTAATCCATAGACCAGGATTACATTAGACATGATAATTTTAAGATATCTGAGACTCAAAATAGAAAATTCACATTGACCTCCAAAAATTAACCAGAAGGACAGAGGGTGTCAGAGTGATGATTGACAACAAAGAAAAATACAAAATTAAATGAGGAACTTTAATAACAAGAACAATGGCGTTAAAAATGTACCTCAAACATTGACAGCGTACCACTTCTATATATCTCATCACCAGGGGGATGCTTAAGATCACATTTTCTCTGCATAAACACGAAGCCAATGTTGGTACAATAGGCGGAAAACAGCATCTACATTTAGTCTATAAACTTTAATAGACTAATTCATATGACTTTGTAGCCTTTTATCAACCGCCTAGTGGTCAAGCAAATAATGAATTTGTTTCAACCAGAAAGGCCCATTTTCAGTTAAACAAAAGCAACAATAAAATTTAAGGATGATTAATCCATTGTTGAGTCACAATCAAAATGGCAGCATGTTGTTTGGAATCCCATACAATGCTACAACCGATAGAACTGCAACGAAATACCAGCATGATACATACACATTGTGCTCAGTATAAACACAGCCATACAGGGGCAATAAGGATGACAACAGTGGTAAAATTGTAATGGTAAAACTTATACAGAAAAACAAATTTTTCACCATTCATAAGTTTATTGCCTTAATTTTGTTTGAAAAAAAGAATTACAATCCAAACAATTCATAGAAGCAAAACCATGGGTCGTTGGATCAAAGAAATATACAATGCATTTAAAAAAAAAATGAGGCTACATCTGTATATCAAATGATGGGTGGAATGAAATGGTAAAGGATGGAATGGGATGGGATTAAATGGAATAAAATCACCTTATTGTTGTTTGAAAATTTTATGATGGAACGAATAGGAGTAGTACAAGTGGCTGAAAAGATAAGAAAACATACATTGAGATAGTTTGGACATATAATGTGCAGACCCGTTAAATGCTCTCATAAGTACAAAAAGTTTGTTACCAAGATCTTGACACAAGAAAAAGAAGAGGTTGGTCAAAACTTACTTTGAGGAAAATAATAAAACAAGACTTGATTGAGAATTATATTGGGGGACAATATGTCTTCGGACAGATAAGAGGAAAATTATTATCATTGTGGAAGGGTAAACCCGTTTTTCTTCCCATGTTATAGACAGTCCTTGTTTAGTCCTTTTTCCCTGTATTTTCTATTATTTATTTAGTTATTTATCTAATTATTTTCCGCTCTATTTTATTTTTTTTCCTTTTATTTATCTATTTTTATTATTACTATGTATTGTTTCTACTTTTTTCTCTTATCTATCATCATTTCCACTTTATTTTTATTCTATTTTATTGGATTTTTCTATTTTAATTTTCATTTTGAATTTATTTATTTATTTTTCCCCTTCTTTTCCCTCAATGTTTTCTTATTTTTCATTTGGGTTCATCGACAACTGATCCCAACTAATTTCGGATAAAGATATTGTTGATATTGATGTTGAACGGCGTAGGTTTGATTCCATTGTCTGGGAAATGGATGGAACTGTAAGAGATATAACTTTAGTAGAGTGGAATTATCCCATAACCCCAACATTGGAGCGAATAAAATTGAAAATATTGGATCCACTGAGATGTAACAGACTTCATCATGTTCCGTTTCATTCCTTCCAATTTTATGAAATCCAAACGATGGTAAATTATGGTATTCCGCTCCATACCTCTTCATTTCATCTCTTCCACCAAAACAAACATAGCCTAAAATAAAATGATAAAAAGAAAAAGATTATCTTCGGTTTTTGATAGAATTCAATGTCGTCAATTGATCCATGTAGCCAACCCCACCTAGTGGGATAGGTATTGGTTGTTGTTTGATGGGCCTTAAAGTGAGAAAGTTAGTTAGGAAATTCTTCTAGAAGGTTCTTAGAGAATAGGATAAAAGGAGTGGGAGTGTATGGAGAGAGGTAGGCATGTATTAAGTGAATAGAGGAGAATTCGGGGATCTCTTGAAGCGAAAATTTGTTGGCTTTGGGGTTGAGTTGGGGTCGTTTGGTGTATTTTTCTACATTTAATCTTTGTAAGGAACTTGTCTCCATTTCTGTTTCCATCAATTTCAGATTAATAAAACTAGGTTCCATCAATTTGGTATCAGGGCATCTTCGATCTGGAGGTGCTTCTAGTAAATGAAAACCATGGGAGGAATCATAGATTTTGAGCTTAGGAAAATGTTGATGAAAATGGCGAAAATTATAGATTAGAGAAGACAGAGTTCTAAAAAAATCAAAGATAAAAAAAGAAAGAAAGAAAGAAAATGCACCTCGAGGAATTCCCTCACCACAGGAATGCCAGTGAGATCCTCCTGTGTCCCACTCACCAAACCTCCCAACATGACGTAGCCAAATGCCCCTGCTCTCAAGGCCCTCCTCGCCTGCAGGACTAAAATGAACGGTGAGGAACTGGCGGTGGACCCACTCGGAGACATCACCACTCTCTTGGCACAATAATCAATCAATGCACAGTTTCTGGACAGCCAATCCATGCCCAGAATAATCTCCATGTTGGCCATCAGCAATCCTATCAGATCTACCGAGAAGTCACGGCCATCACACTGAAACACTACATCGCGATGGACAGTGGAGGTCAAATATTTTTCTCCTGTGGCGGTGGTTGTAACACCCCTTAAAGTCCTGGTCCGAGGTGTTAACATTTCTTAACAACCAAAATAGCGCGGAAGTTCTACCCTAAGCGTGATTCTCTTTTATATATTGAGGAACTAAATTCGTTCTTACTTTTACTAAGTTATCAGTCTTATTTGTCCATTCATACTTCCCCTATGTGAGGTTCATCGTTAGATACTCCTACTATGCTCAAATATATATATATAGCCCTATACACGATTACTTTTTTATCTTAAGTTACTTATTTCCCCAGGTCAATCTAGTACGTCATATGGATAGAGTCCTAGCCCTATGTGCGTTTCTAATCCATTATGTCATATAACAAACTTAGTCAATAATCCGCATACAATAATACTAGCCAAGCACATAGGTCATACGATTCAATTGCATAGTTCATCAACATTAAAATCAATAAACCCAAAAACGTATCCAACATAGTTCCTTACAACAGAAATCTAAAGTAGCATAGTCTATTACAGTCATCCCATTTTAAAATTCAAAATATCACTTAATCTTTAGGGATTGAGTGAGATCATATTCTCCGATGAGGTACTGCACAGTCTTCTCGATCAGAAAGAAAGAAAATGCAGCAACAGGGAAAGAAAAAAAGAGAGAAAGAGGCACGATCAGAAGAAGGAAACGTAGAAAGAAGAAATTAAAAAAGAAGAAAAAGGAAAAAAAGATGAAGAACCAGAGAAAGAAGAAAAAAAGAAATCGATGAAGAAAAAGAAGGAAAAAAATTAGTTTTTTAAAACCCCACCCCGCCCCCCGAGTCAACTCTGACCCCTCCCCTCTAAGGGTTGGGGTCACAAATTGGACCCTATATGCATATCGACCCCTCCGACCCCCAAAACCCGGTCGGGTTTCAGTGACTCCCGGGTCAAAGGGGTCACTGCATTTTTTTTTTAATTCCATGAAACATCGTTTCATTAAAAAAAATAAAAAATGCTAGCAAACCTAAATCTAATCGTTCTCTTCTCTCCCAGCGATCTAGACATCTTCAATCTTCACCTCGCTGTCGTGAATCTTCTAGAAAAGGTAAGAATTTTACCCATCAAATGAAATTCTTACGAACGTCGATGGAAAACAAAAACTCATTCTTACTTCCTTTAAATTTTCCTTTGTTAGGGACCTTCTCAAAAGAGGTAGAACCGGGTCAGGGTAGTAACCCCATTAGAATATGAGTTTTGCACTTTGGTATCTTGATACTTTAATTAGGTTGTGTAATATTAACTTGTGATTGTAATTGGTGAATTATGTTAGGCATATTTTGAATGTTTGATGATTAGTGATTTGTTTTTAACATTTTCATATAGGATATATATATTTATATTTTTTTAATATATAAAATTGGATCAGCGTAGTGACCCCCCGGTTGAACCCGTGACCCCTGACCTCGGTCAGGTCGATGGCCGGGCCGGGTTTTTAAACATTGAAAAAAAGAAAAGGAAACAGCAGGACTCGCAAGAAACGAAGAAGCAGAAGCAGATTGAAACATAAATGAAGATGCAGAAGAAATTGGAGAAAAAGGAAAAGTGCAAGAAGATGAAGGAGGAGCAAAAGAAAAAGCAGAAGAAGAAGAAGATGATGACATAGAAGCAGAAGATGAAGTGATGCAAAACGGGAAAAAAAAGATGCAGACTGAGAGAAAATAAGGAGATGGGTCGGGTCTCAAATAGAGGCCGAACCAGCAACAAAATAGATTTTGTGGACAGATCTTGTGCATACCCAGCTTCAACCACAAGCCAAGTCCAAACAAATGCTAACCTAAGACCCAAAGTGGGAAATGCTGATGTGCGTTGTGGACTAGGCATACAAATAACTAATGGGAATAACGGGCCAAATATAAACAGCCCGCAAAGTGTCTCTCAAACAAGGGAGCCAGGAGGTAGTTCTCATTTGGGAAGTACGAAGCGAAATAAAAGGGGACTCAGTACGATGAAAGAAGGAAGTTCTTCGAATAATAGAAACCCCAACGTGAAGGACGGAGGTTGGAGCAGGTACCGTCTTCTGAAGCCAAAAGAGCTCAATGATAGAAGACGACGTAACCGCGATTGTAGTTGTGATGGCCCTTTTGCCTAGTCATGTTTGTCCAAATCCTCAATTGCAAGTTATGCTTTTAAGAATGGGTGACAATGCGCCAGAACCAAAAGAAATGATATGCGAAGGGAAGGGTGAATAGGAAAACACAACACTCCATTTGAGTGTCAAAAGTATAGTAGGCATCACATCACGCAAGTCACTGAAGCTTTCAAGCGAAACTAGAGAGAGTAACATGGTAGTTTTGATCTATTCTGGGACTTCCCATAATTCCCTGGTGAGAAGCGTCGCGTTGGAACTGAATTTGGCAGTAGATTATTCCATGATATATACGGTAGAGGTTGAAGAGGGGAAACGAGTGCAAAATGTGGGTATCTATAAGAAGGTAATGTTGAATTTATCAGAATTACCAGTAGTGCAAGAATTCTTCATTCTTAATCTCAGTAGAATAGATGCCATTGTGGGGGTTAAGTGGCTAGAAAATCTGGGAGAGTTCCGAGAATGTTTCGTGACCAGAATTGACATAGAGGACAAAGCATTAGAGGACAACAAAGTCATGAAAAATTCCAATGGTGCAGTGTGATCAATTTGGGAATCTTCAGCCTCAAGCATAAACATGTCAATATGCTTCAAACAAAGGGACCCCGATGGAAGTTCTCACAAATCACCTATCCTCTTTCTTCACCTTGAGGACAAGGTGAGTTTTGGAGGGAAAGTATTGATGGGCCTTAAAGTGAGAGAGTTAGTTAGGAAATTCTTCTAGATGGTTCTTAGAGAATAGGATAAAAGGAGTGGGAGTGTGTGGAGTGAGGTAGGAATGTATTAAGTGAATAGTGGAGAATTTGGGGATCTCTTGAAGCCTAGGTTTGTTGGCTTTGAGGGTGAGTTGGGGTTTTTTGGTGTATTTTTCTGCATTTAATCTTTGTAAGGAGCTTGTCTCCATTTCTGTTTTCATCAATTTCATATTAATAAAATTAGGTTCCATCATTGTTGTTGCATCATTACACAAGATAATAAGTAGTAGTATCAAAATATAAAAATTTCAACGAAATACATTTTAGAATAGCAAGGAAACAACTTCACACATAAGATATGATTAAATTCTCTAAGATACGATCAAACTAGAATTTAACAAATAAATTTACAAATATCACAACACAAACTACAAAAACCAATTAGAGCAAACTACAAAATGACAGAAGAAACAATAAGAGCAATGCATGCAAATTGCAAGACATTACTCAGATGTACAATCATCTTTAAACAAGGATAGCACACAAGAAAATATCCACTTTCCAGAACAAAGAAAAATATAGGGAAAAAGGATTATTTCAAGCACGGCTCACCATATGCCTCTGAAGTTGTTCTTTGCGCTTCATGAAATTGAGGCAAAACTCACAAAAGTACAGCTTCAAACAGTCATTGTATTCTGGTGGGAATGGGGAGAAGTACCATGTCTCAATTTCATATCTTCCAAGTTCAATAGTAGCTATATTTTTCACTTTTGTAAATTCCTCATGTTCTCGCAAACTGGCAGCATCAAGCTCCTCATGGCCCTACAATTTAATAATACACATAAATTTAAAAGGAACAAAGTTCAGCTTGAGGAAGGAATAATTTGAACAGTCCATAGAGTGTCCTGGTTTCACACTCGAGAAAGCAATTATCAGCATCAAACTCCAACACAAGAATATCACAATTACACGTTTCCTCTAACTTCAGCCTCATGATCAAAACTATTGGTAAGTAAACAGGTTTATTGTTTTGGAAGCCCCTACACGCAAAGTGTCTCAATATGTAATTTTAAAATAGCACTCAAGTACTGAGAAGAAGTTATTCAATGAGAGTAGTGAGAACAAATATTTGTGTCAGTGCAAAAATTATCAACTTATAGTATTCAATATTTTCATACCAAGTTGCCAATTACCTTAGGTTCAAATAGCACCTACTCACCCTTGAAGACATGTAGAAAGAGAGACAAAGGTTTAAAGTCTAGTTGGTTTTTTTTTTTGGTTTGTCTGTGTTTATGTCTAACAGCCTGTGACCAATTTATAATTGAGAAATAACCATTCAATACCTCTACATGTGTCTCATCAATCTTCCTTTTTTGGTGACGTGTCATCTTCAGACCTGTTGCCCCCTGGGAAATCTCAAGTGCAATTTTCTAAATGAGTTGAGTCATAAAAAAAATGTGTATTTTGAAAGAAGAGTTATACATAATAGAGAAAGAAACCACCACTTATGACGTTAAAATGAAGAATGGCCAGTGCAAGTGTTACCAACAGAGATGATGCAGAGCAACAAACAGAACAGAGAACAATCTGGGTTTCTATTGATATATGAACAAAATGGGTTACAGAACAAATGACTCTTCCAAGGGGATTTTCCCTTCACACCAACTGAGCACTCTCAGTGGTCAATTAGAAACAAAGCTGAATATCCCTCAAGTGAGACGACTTCATTTATTTATACACATGAACTATTCACTCACTCACTAACTACACTTTGACTTTTTCCTAACTAACTCTTTTGTCTCCTTCGATAAACTTTCCATACTTTGGACTCACTTGGATTATCCTTCCTAGCCACGCCCGTAACAGCAAGTGACTACACGATTCCATGTCACCAAAAAACACGTGACTACAAGTTCTTAGGACATAAGAACTCTTTTCTATCTACACCCACACCACCCGAAAGAGAAACAAATGAAAAGAAAATATTTCTACTTAGAACAGATATCTGAAAACTAAGTTTTTCACATAACACAATAGCATCGTATGACCCATGTAGCTGACTACACCAAGTGGGAAAAGGCTTTTGTTGATGTTTATGCAGAACAACATACAGATGTCTGGACTAAATTAACACATTATCAAAAAACCTCTATTATCTTTCAAAACAGAAATAGCTCGGGTAACAAATGCTGCAAAGCAATTT
The DNA here is from genome assembly GCA_032173675.1 of Gastrolobium villosum. Classification (NCBI taxonomy): domain Eukaryota; kingdom Viridiplantae; phylum Streptophyta; class Magnoliopsida; order Fabales; family Fabaceae; genus Gastrolobium; species Gastrolobium villosum. The sequence goes on from JAVKPL010009464.1 coordinate 18,505, forward strand.
CGAGAAGAAATAATCGTTACCTTCTCTTCCACTTTCTCATCAACAACAGCCTCCACAGAATCAAGATCAAGCTGATCAAGCTTCACCCACTCATCAAGCCTCCTATTAACTGCCAAAAAGTAAAAAGTAATAACAGAAGATTAAGCAGTTAGCATCTTAGCATCCCTGCCTACAATAGACCATTCAACTTAGCAAAAACAATCACAAAAACATTGACATCAACTGACAATTAGAAAAAAAAAATATAGAAAGGAATTATGAATGTACAAATACATAAACAATGGTAACATGATGTGGAAAAAAAGAAAAACAAAAAAAAAAACCAATAAAAGTGGAAGTTTATATTTTTTGTTCCATTAACTAATAAGAATACATTAAAATGTCACTTACCACTGCCATTATCTTACATCTATTTCTTGGTCAGAAAGAACAATATATCCCTATGTTTTGCCCCCTACAAATACTAAAATAGATATAAGAGAAACATAACAACTTTTAAAATAGAAGAATGATGATATATTCATGTTTGAAACAAGACAACGGTGGTTTCAACATTTTGTTTATCCAAATATAAAAATATTGCCAACAAAATCAAAAATTCATGCACACATCCTTATATTTACAATAACGAGTCACAAAAGTCAAAAATATTAGCAAGAATCACTAGTAGTATTATCACTGATCCTGCAACAGATGCACAGTGAACCCTATTCGTGATAATATATTAAAGACTATATAAATAAACGGATGTCATAGTATTCTAACACTTTACGAAATCAATAGCGTACTAACAAACCCTCAACCAAATCAATACATAATCCAACCAATTCTCAAAACTACAATACACCGAACCCTAACCATTCATTCACCCATTCAAATTGAGCAAGAACAAAGAAAAAAGAAAGAAAGATTGAGGGTTCCTACACTCAGTGTAATGCACATAATACTCGTAATCGTTGGGGCCAGAGATGTTCCCCTTGCGGCGTTCGATGACTTTGACAGGGTGGTACTTCCCGTCCCTCCAACGGCACATCACACGCGTCCCAACCTCTAAGGGAAGCACCGACGATCTCCGTCGCTTCGATACGTCAGGCTCCTGCGCCGTCACCGCCGGATGGACCCGTGCGCCGCCGTCACCGGAAGATTTTCCGTTGCCGGCGGTTATAGCCGAACCGTTTTCCGCACTGGTCGGTGTCTCGAGCGAACCCATGGTTCGAGAAACTGCAAATTCGCGTGGTTTTTCTTTTTCTTTTATTTAAGAGAGAGAGAGAGAGAGGGGAGTAGTGAACCGGACGAGGAGGGTGGGTTTAGATTAAACTTAAAATGTATAGTTGTGCGTCAATTGAAGACCAAGCGAGTGTGCCCATTGCCCAAAGTACAAAAAGCCACGGCGCCTATAACCCCATTACCCAATAAAGACACTATTAAAAGCATTAAATACTATAACATTAGGGTCTATAAGTCCATTATCTAATAAAAACACAATTAAAAACATTAAATATTATAATGTTTTTCTACTGGATATAATAGTCCTTCAAGTAATTGTGCCTCACGGATTTTAGCCCAAAACATAATCTTCCAAGTAGCTGGGCTGATTCATCTTTCTTAGGTTATTTTCTCTATTATGGGCTGGGCCTAATTCATCATTTTGCTCCGTTACATTGCTTTCTAACTATAACGAGAAGGGATAGGATATTGTGACACACAAATAATGTTACGCACAATGTTACGACCACATCTTAATCGTTGATTTCCGCCAATCAATGGTTATCATTTTTCAAATCAAGCTCGTTAATAATAAATGATAATCATTGATTGGCGAAAATCAACAATTAAAATGTGGTTGTAACATTGTGCATAATGTTATTTGTGTGTCACAATCTCCTATCCTAACGAGAAGATAAGATATTGTGACACACAAATAATATTGCGCACAATGTTACGATAACATCTTAACCGTTGATTTCCGTCAATCAACGATTATCATTTTTCAAATCAAATTCATTAATTAATTATTAATTCGCAATAAATGATAATCGTTGATTTACGAAAATCAACAGTTAAGACGTGGTCATAATTCTTTTCTTTTCATTTTTTGGTATAAATGCGTTTATAATTTTAAATGCCATAAAATTATGTTATTTTGACGGAGATAGAATAAAATATATTTTATTTAAAATTTAAATTAAAAAAAAATTACTCAATTTTTCTCCATGATTTTTATTTCTTATATTTATCTATCTATTAAAATGACATAAGTTATTCTTCTATACTAGGGTAATATGGTTGTCGTGTCACATAAAACACAAACGCTTTCATGTAGAAACAAAAGTTCGGGAGAGAGAAGAAAATTAAGGTGGGAGAAAACTTTTTCATGGGTCCCATTTGTCGGATGTCTATGCAAGAAATTCGTTTTATTTGATTGTAACATGACAATTGAATTACCCTTTATATTATATGAAAAATTTATATTTATTTGTTTTATAGATATTAAATAAGGAAAAAATATATGTTATTATTTTAAGTGAAATTATCGTATTTTAGTATATATTGTTTTCTCTTCATAATAAAAATTAATAAATATATATTAAAATATGATTATATAGCTTAAAATGACATTACATTATGTTATTTAAATAAAAATTATTTTTTTAATAAATAAATATGTTTCTAAGCTCCTATTCCTCATATTGACATAAGAATTATTTTCTCATATTGTGATTTAATTAGTGGTGGATCTCATACTTATTAAAAGAAATTTAAACACAAATTGAAAATCCTAACATTAAAAAATACTTCAAATGTTTTTTTCAAATTTTATGTTTTTTTCAAATTTTATATAATATCATCGTGTGATATGAAAGGACGCTTCTTTACACGAGTACCGTCCTAATCATTTACTACTTTGGAATTAATGTTTTTTATATTATTGAAAATAATTTAAATTTTCATACACACATAAATTCTTATATTTATATTTGGGGAAAGTTATAGTTACAATTTTTTTTTACAACCTCTTACAATCATATCTTATCACCGTTGATTTTTGTCAATCAATGCTTATTATTTTAGAAAATTAAACTCATTAATTAATTATTAATTCACAATAAATGATAACCGTTGATTGGCGGAAATCAAAGGTAATAAGGTATGGTTGTAAGTGGTTGAAAAAAAAGTTGTAACTATAATCTTCCTCTCTATCTTTTTCTATATAAATCCTATATATTTTTAAGGATTTGATTTTCTTATGTTGCATGAGAATTCAATTCTCATGTTGTTACTCAACTAGTAGTGAACCCCATATTTATTAAAAAAGAAAAAGAAAATAAAAATTTTGCACGCAAATAGAAGGGTGACTAACATGAGAGTTGAATTCTCAATATTTTTCCATGTTTTTATGATATATAAGAAATAATTTTATTTCTTATAATATAATAAATATTTTGCGTGCTTGCCATGGATTTGGGTATTTTTACTGCATGACCGTATGTAGTGAGCAAAATGCTAAATCAATATCTCATGCTAAATTTATGCCTTGTTCGAACCTTAATGGTTCAGTGTTTGCTTCTTGTTTCTCAAAAATTTTCTTTTTTAATTAGTTTAAAAATAGAATAAAATAAAGGGAAATATTAATCTTATATCACATGAAACAATAAGTTTTTCTTATACACTCAAAAAGATATAGGTCTCATTTCAAAAAATATTCTCTTTTCCTGTCCAAGAGGATCCACATAAAATTGTGAGTGCAACATAAGAAAATATAATCCCTAAAATAAAACTGCTAAGGTTAGGATTCGAAATTTTCTATTTGATGGATAGAATAAAACAAAGATTGTAAATAAGAATAGAAAATGATATCCATTTAATGCGTAATAGATAAATAGTTTGATAATATTATGTGATCTGGATAAAATACAGTAGGCCTATCAAAAGTCAAAATCTACATAACAAGGCCCAAACCCACAAGGCGTGATGTTCTCAATCGCACATCCAAGGACGCGATGATATCATCCCGCTTGAACCACCTTTTAACATAACTTCAGAGATAAGAAAGCAATCAAAGGAACTAATGAAGATCCACCGCGCCATTGAATAAATAAACAGAAGATAGCATTAGCTTGCCACTCTACCAATATAGCGTGACATAATGAGATAAAGTTATAGAAGCATCAGGTGGACCTGCAGCCCATGAACAGCCTATCAGAAGTCATACCGCCTACATAAGGCGGCATCTGATCCATTATATAAACAAAGGGTACATACTCAAGTATAACAATCTAATTCAGTAAGAGTACACATAAACCTGACATTGATACTAACTTGAGCGTCGGAGTGTCATTGCAGGTAACCCCCACTCAGGATCATCGCGCCAAGGAAGAATCACACCCATCACACCTTCAGCAATCACCACCAGCCCAGGAAACAAATAACCCAACCCAAGCTCTTCTCAACTCAACCGTGTGTGATTAGGCCCGATACATATTGGCCAGCCCATATAGTATTGGTTTGATCATTGGCGCCTTCTGTGGGGATTCTATCATTTATAATCCATTTATATACAATCTAAAAACATGGTCGATATTTCACCAAAAAAAAAACATGGTTGATACCAGAAGCAAATCCCAGAACAGTTCCAAAGGGAAGCATAAAGAAACACTTGCCTCCCGTGAAAAATCAACCTCATCAGTAGCACCAATCTCCGTGCGCCACGACAATCCACCCACAACCCAACACCTGTTGAAACTTATTACCCAGCATAACAAAAAATTGCTCCGCAGAATCGAGATTTAGCTCGATTACAAAAATCACAGAAGGCTAGAGAGAGAAACCAAGAAAAGGGAAAAGAAAAACAAAAACATTTGGAAAGGGAGAAGTATAAATTACAACCGAGAAGTATAATGGAAAGTGAGATCCGCAAGAACATTTGGAACAATTTGAGACAAACATGATGGCACAAGATGTTGCTGATCCGGTAGCTTGCAAGCTATTCCCAACAACGCTGAAAGAAACCACGTTTAGATGGTACTCCTCTTTACCAGCTAATTCAGTTTAAAGTTGGAAGGATCTTACCAACCAATTCCTTGTACGGTTCGCAACTAGCAAAGCGCAGTACAAATCTACACACGCCTTAAAATAGTACGGCAAAGAGCACATGAGACTTTGTGTAACAGCCCGTGTTAACCCGGATTGTTAACATACTATCGTATTAAGCCATGCTTAATAAAAATGCGGAATAACTTTTTCTTTAATTCAATTATGACGTCATTAATCTTAGCCAACTTGATTACTTAATCAATATCATAAAATACTGCCTGTATATAAATTGCAAGACAACTAACTGAAATACCTCATATATAAATAATAAGTGAGTATCTATGTCACAGTACTACAACACATAGCCTGGACCAAAATCCTGATACTTTAATACAACTTTAACTAAGAAGACAATAACAAGTCTATGTGGCATGGAAAAACCCCATGCTCACCAAATAAGGCAACAATGCCCAATATCAGTCTCAACATAATAATAACGGAAAACATAAACAGCAGTCAAATAATCAGCATGTCAGCATGTCATAAAATATCAACTCAACTCTGGCCTCCTGCCACCTGAGCCCTCGACATTACCTGATCCTGAAATAAGCGTCCCCAAACGTGGCGTGAGATCTCTAAACAAGAAATCTCAGTAAGACAAGGGGTCCTCAAGGATCTTCCACCCTAAGCTCACTTACATGTGCAATATAAGTTCAAAAACAGTATTTACAATATTAGTTCCAAAACTATGCAGTGCAACAGATATTCATGCCATGTGTGTTTATAAAATCTACTGGCCAGAGAAATGCAGGAATACGTCTATACCCACATAAGTACAAGGAACACCGCTTGCACCTCACCCACAGCCTCACCATCTTGTATGTACTACATACTCAGGCTTACCGTATAGGTGGACATCACATGCATATCATAAAAGCACATTGCATATAATAGCTCAACAGCATTTCCAAAACATCAAAGCATGTAACACAGCATGCATAAACCACATCCCCATGGGACATGATGGAACCACAACATGGCTAAACCGAGGACACGAAAGCTTACCTTACAAGCTAGCTATCCAAGCCAAGAGTCCAACCACTCTCAAGTCCAAACACAGCAATATCACAATCTGATATGGACCAATAATATATCATTAATTATGTATCACAAGCATACAACTTAAAGACTACGCCTTTCATTTACGTCTTAAGGCTTCCCACGAAGCCATAAGCCCTTAATCTCATGATTCTGACTTAGTTCATTAATTACAGAAGTTCAGCTTCCTTAATCTAGGGTCCACAAACCCCCAATAGCCTACTGTTCACACAACACAGCTACTGTTCTGCGAAATCCCAGAATATTCGGATATACAGGGGACATATCCGGATATGCCATATCCGGATATCTCACTGACCATATCCGGATATACCATATCTGGATACCAATATCCGGATACCATATCCGGATATGGATATCCGGATATCTGTTCGACAAATATCCGGATATCTCACGACAGAATGCAGTTTCTGCATTTCGTGAATATCCACTCCAAAGATCCAACTTTTAACACTTAATTACGTTAAAGCATGCATCTTTACTCTGTTTTAGGTTCATACTCGTTTTAACTTCTTGTTTACTCATTAACATGGCAAAAACATCAACTTTAAGCCATAAATCTATGATCAAAGGTGAGGGAACTTACCCCAAGCTTGAAACAGAGTAACAATGGCTCTTGGAGCTCACCCACAGCTCCCAAAACTCAGCCTTAACCAGGTACACGAAAATAGCACCACAAGGATGGTTCTTTCCCCACATAGGTCACCACTTGGATCTCAAGATGCCATGATCATGACTCACCACACTCAACTCACCAAACCAGCCCTCAAACCTCAACCCACAATGGCTGAGAGTGCAGCAAATGTGACCTCACACTCTCACAACCCACCCCACCAAGTGTTTGCAAGAAGAAAGTGTGAAGAACTCAAGGAAAAGAGGTGACTTGAAGGTTTTTCCCAAACAAGAAGGCAAGGGAGAAGGGTGGCAGCAAAGGAGCCCAAGCTGCAGCCAATTCACGTAGGAAAATAGGGTTCTAGGGTTTTGTGCCCATAATAAGTGTATTTATAGTCAAAATCCACTTAAACGCGCAGTATTAGCCATAATAGCAACGCAAAAGATCTTGATCCCAAACTTTGGAATCTAGACCTACACATTTTTCTAAGATTTTTCATATTTTTATTTTATTTTTAGGAGCACCTTTCCGGTACGCGCTTTTCCATAGCCAGTATCAGTTCTGGCATCAGATTACATTATTTTGACTTGAAACTTGTTTTACAAGTCCTACATAATATTCTAGTAATTATCATGCATTCGTTATAATTTTTCGGGATACTTTTCCGGTACGCATTTATACCGGGTAGCAGAACCAGTATCTGCGCTTTTCTTCCGAAAAGCGACTTTCACCATTTTTACTCACTCAATATAATTATTTAAGCCCAATAATAATTATTAAGGTCAATTATGGAATCTTTTCCTAATTATCATAATTAATTCACTAATTACCTTAATTAGCGGTGCGGGTTCTTACATTCACCCCGCCTTTTTAAGGATTTTGTCCTCAAAATCAGAAACATACCTGTCTCGAAAGTCGGGATACTGCCGGAGAAGCTCATTCTCTCGCTCCCACGTGCACTCCTCGGGACTACGCCCAGTCCACTGCACCTTGACCATCGGAATAATCTTGCTTCTAAGCTGTTTCTCGCCTCGATCGAGAATCTTGAGTGGTCCGACGGGAGTCTTTAGGTTCTCTCGGACCTCCACATCATCCGGCTGCACCACGTGCGAAGGATCTGCTATGTACCTTCGAAGCTGAGACACGTGAAACACGTCATGGATGTTGGCTAGGTTCGGAGGTAAGGCAAGTCGATAGGCAACAGGTCCTACTCTACCAAGGATCTGGTAGGGCCCAATGAACCGCGGGCTCAACTTCCTCACTCCGAGTGCCCGTCCAACACCGGTGACAGGTGAAAGTCTCACAAACACGTGCTCACCCTCACTGAACTCCAGTGGACGATGCTTGACATCGTAGTAGCTTTTCTGGCGATTCTGCGTCTGCTTCAACTTTTCCCTGATCATCTGGATCTGCTGGGTAGTATCATGGACAAAGTCCAAGCCAAAAAGCTCTTTGTCTCCAACCTCATACCAGCAAGTAGGAGTCCGACACCTCCTACCATACAACGCCTCGGTAGGGTGCCATGCCCAGACTGGCATGAAAACTGTTGTTGTACGAGAATTCTACCAACGGAAGGTACCTATCCTATGCTGAACCCTGCTCCAACGTGCAAGCCCTCAGCATGTCCTCCAATGTCTGAATGGTCCGCTCAGTCTGTCCGTCAGTTTGAGGGTGATAGGCGGTACTCAATCTCAACTGCGTACCAAAAGCCTCCTGCAGCGCCTCCCAGAACCGAGATGTGAACTTCGGGTCCCTATCACCAATGATACTCTCAGGCACCCCGTGAAGCCTCACAATCTCGCGGACATATAGCTTAGCCAACTGCTCTGTAGTGAAGCTCACCTTCACTGGAAGAAAATGGGCAGACTTGGTCAATCTGTCCAGAATGACCCAGATAGAGTCACAACCAGCCTGAGTCTTCGGTAATCCCACCACGAAGTCCATGGAAATACTCTCCCACTTCCACTGTGGAATCTCAAGAGGTTGAAGCTTACCAGACGGTTTCTGGTGCTCAATCTTCACCTTCTGACATATAAGACACTTGGACACGTAGACCGCTATGTCCTTCTTCATGCCCGGCCACCAAAAATTTCTCTTTAAGTCCTGACACATTTTTATCGCACCAGGGTGGATAGTAAACTGGCCCTTATGAGCCTCTGCCATAACCTCCTCAGTCAATGGCCCTCGAGGGATAACAATCCTCTTCTGGAACAGCAGCAACCCATCCTCGTTCCAAGAAACACCGTCCTGGTTCTTTACATAATCTAAACACTCTCTTTGTACTTGTGCCTCTTTAATCTTTTCCATCAGCTCATTAATCACTTATGTTGTTTCCATCTCAAGCAGTGTGCCCCCAAACAAGGAGTTCACTCTCAAGTCTCTGAACTTTTCGATCACCTCATAGTCGTTCATCATCAAACTGGATAAGCTCATGGATTTCCGACTCAAAGCATCGGCTACCACATTGGCCTTGCCAGGATGATACCTCAACTCAAAGTCGTAGTCCTTCAAGAATTCCATCCATCTTCGCTGTCTCATGTTTAACTCCTTCTGGTCAAACAGATATTTCAGGCTCTTGTGGTCACTGAATACAGCAAACTTCATGCCAAACAGGTAATGCCTCCAAATCTTGAAAGCAAAAACAATAGCTGCCAACTCCAAGTCGTGAGTCGGGTAATTCTCCTCATGAGGTTTCAACTGTCTTGAAGCATAAGTAACAGCTTTCCCTTTCTGCATCAACACACAACCTAGCTGAGAGTCGGACCAAGGAGGTCCGTGCAGTCCGTGGGCGGAGGGCACAAAATCCGCACGATCGTAGGACTGGAAGTCGGAGAAGTGAATCCCGTCAAAACTGAGCGGGACATCAGCAGTCACAACGTCGGCAGCCTGGAATGAGTAACCGATCAACTCCCTCCAATCATCAGCGGTGACAGCAATGTTGATCGCCTTAACGCGGGATCACAGGATGCCATGAGAGTACTCGAGGTTCTTGTAGAATGCTCGAACGAGTGCCTCAGAGTAGGAACACTGTAAAGCGGCAAACTGAAGGAGGTCGATGGAGTCGAGAAGCTGACAAATGTCAAACCCCTGAGAAGCCAGAAAGACCGTGTCGAGGAACTTCGGCTCCAAGATGGGACGCGTGGAGAACCGGTCGATGAAGGTACGGATTTCCTCAGCATTGCCATCAAAGAGATATCCGAAACCGGAACGATCAGCGTCGGGAGCAGCAGCGGGGACCGAAGGAGAGGCATTGGCGTCATTTCTCTTCTTCGAGCGGCGTTCATTGTTGGCCATGGCAGTGGAGCTGGTGCACGGTGGGAAGAATGAAAAAATCAAACAGGTGACGGTCCATAAACAAAAAAAAAAAAAAAACACAGCAAAACAAGAAAAAGATAAAAAAGAAAAAGAAAAAGGAAGGAAAGAAGAACCTGGTCCGGGGCAGAGGTGCACGGTGGTGGCAGGTGGGGTCGGTGGTGAGAGGTGAGTGCCTGTGCAGTGGTGGGGAGGAGGAAGAGGGAGGGGCACGGTGGGGGCTAGGGGGTGGGGGCTGTGGTGGAGAGGATGTTCGGTGGTGGGGAGGAGGAAGAGCACGGTGGGGGAAGTGGTGGACGGTGGTGCAGGAGGGAGACGGTGGTGGGGGCAAGTGGTGGACGGTGGTGGGTTCGGTGGCGGTGGTGGGAGAGAGGGAAAGAGGAAAAGGAGAAATAAACCAAAAGGGAAATGAATCGACAGGAGCACTGGCCTCTGTTTAAAGGCCAAACGCGACAAATATCCGGATATTTGAAGCTCGATATCCGGATATGGGATATCCAGATATAGGGTCAAGATATCAGGATACTTGATATCCGGATATTTGATCTCACGTATCCGGATATTTGATATCCGGATATTAGTATGTACGTATCCGGATATTCATTTGTACATATCCGGATACTTCCACTCAGAGGCAAAACACACTAGAAAAGATAATTTTATAGCATGATGTATAGTATGAAAAGACATATCAAGGAGTTAAAAACACATAAGTTCACAAATATGATGGATCAATTAAACCGATTTCTCTTCTTAAATTGTAAAACACTTCCCTTGGAAGAGGTTTGGTAAAAATATCGGCTAGTTGTTTTGAAGATTCTACAAATTCTAAAACACAATCACCGTTTTGCACATGATCTCGAATAAAATGATGCCGAATATCAATATGTTTGGTTCTTGAGTGCATGATGGGATTTTTAGTGATGTTGATGGCACTAGTGTTGTCACACCTAATGGGGATGTGATCAAGATCAACCCCAAAGTCCTTTAGTTGTTGTTTCATCCATATGATTTGTGCCCAACAACTGCCGGCCGCGACATATTCCGCTTCGGCCGTGGACAATGCTACACTGTTTTGTTTCTTGCTATGCCAAGAAACTAATGAGCAACCAAGAAAGTGGCAAGTACCACTAGTGCTTTTCCTATCCAATTTGCAACCCGCAAAATCAGAATCAGAATAACCTATCAGTTCACATGATGCACCTTTAGGGTACCACAATTCCATGTATGAAGTGCCTACAAGATATCTCATAGTACGTTTTACGGCACATAAGCGTGAATCCTTTGGATTAGCTTGAAATCTAGCACACATGCACACACAAAACATAATATCGGGCCTACTTGCGGTTAAATATAGAAGTGAGCCGATCATACCTCGATATTTAGTGATTTCTACGGATTTACCTCCTTCATCCTTGTCTAAGGAACAAGATGTACCCATGGGAGTGTCGATGGCCTTGGAGTTGTCCATTCCAAATTTCTTTAATAACTCCTTACAATATTTAGCTTGATTGATGAATATCCCATCCTTGTGTTGCTTTATTTGGAGACCGAGAAAGAAGTTGAGTTCTCCCATCATAGACATTTCAAATTCGCTTTGCATGAGATTAGCAAACTCTTCACAAAGATAAACGTTAGTGGCACCAAAGATAATATCATCAACATAAATTTGTGCAAATAATAGATGATTATCTTTTCTTTTTATGAAAAGAGTTGTGTCCACTTTTCCTCTTGAAAAACCTTTTTCTAATAGGAATTTGCTTAATCTTTCATACCATGCTCTTGGAGCTTGCTTTAAACCATATAAGGCTTTTTTAAGTTTAAAGACATGGTTAGGTAAATTATGATCCTCAAAACCGGGAGGTTGATCAACATACACTTCTTCTTGAATATATCCATTTAAAAAAGCACTTTTGACATCCATTTGAAAGAGTTTAAAATCCATTATACATGCAAATGCAAGTAACAATCTAATTGCTTCTAATCTAGCAACGGGAGCATAAGTTTCATCATAATCAATTCCTTCCTCTTGATTATATCCTTTAGCAACAAGTCTAGCTTTGTTTCTAGTTATTATGCCATTTTCATCAAGCTTGTTCCTAAAGACCCATTTGGTTCCAATTATTGGATGATCATTTGGTTTTGGCACAAGTTCCCAAACTTGATTCCTTTCAAATTGATTTAGTTCTTCTTGCATTGCCAAGAACCAATGTTCATCAATAATTGCTTCATTTATGGTCTTAGGTTCAATTTGAGAAACAAAAGCTAAATGATTACAAATATTTCTTAGAGTTTCTAGTAGTTACCCCTTTAGATATATCACCAATTACCACATCAATGAGGTGTCCTCTTGCTACTCTCCAATCTTGTGGTAGGTTGTTTCCATCATTGGTTTATTGACTAGGTGTTTCTTCATCGTTTGCTTCCTTTTCTTTTTGCCTTTCATTTTCCTCTTTGTCATTCAAGTTTATGTTTTCCATGCTTCCTACGATATCATCATCACAAAGTTCCTTTCTAGGCAAGGCATTGTTAGCCGATTTCCATTTGAATTTCACCCCTGAATCTGAGTTTTACTTCTTCCGTATGTTTTTCCTTCAGATTTGTACTAATTATGAGTGCAGTGCTTGCTTCGTTTATGTTCATTTTTAGTTTCTGAGCTAGTATGGTTAACAATAGCTTAAAACTAATTTATGGTTTTTTTATTTTCTTTTTCTTTTTTATATTTCAGGAACATTGTTTCCTTCAGTTTCTAAGCGAGATTGAGCTTTCGTTAAGATTTTGTGAAAAATGAACTGGATTTAGTTTTGAAATTATATGTGTTTATGTTTTGATTAAATGTCCATATACTGTTTGATATATGTTCTGAACCAAACTGGACAAGCGTGTTGAACTTGAATGCATTGGGAGTCAAATGCTGCAATTTCCAATCATCAGTATTATTTAATTCGTGGGTTTACTGATCAGAGAAAAGTGCAGGAATACGTCTATTACCCACACAGTACCAGCCCTTGTTGTACCCGCCTACAGGACCACCCCTTGGCCTCCTGTCTAGGCGTAACACCACATACATATTTTAAGACATTGCACTTCATAGCTCCATAGCATTTCAATAAACAATACACGAAAACCACATCATGCATATAAACCATCCCCCCATGGGACATGGTGGAACCAACAATGGCAAAGCCGAGGACACGAAAGCTTACCTTGGAAGCTAACAATCCAATGGCAAGAGTCCAATCAAAGCTCATAGCCCAAACACAACAGTATCACAATATGTTTTGGGACCAGCAATCATATCAATAACTATAGCTCATAATCATAAACATAAAGACTACGTTTTCCTTTTACGTTTTACGTCTTTTGGCTTCCCACAAAGCCACAAGCCCTTAATCTCTTGATTTTGACTTATTCTAAGTATTACAGAAGTCACACTTTATCAATCTAGGGTCCATAAACCCTTACAAGCCTTCTGTATGAACAGTGCAGCCACTGTTCTTCGAAAACTCAGAATATCCGGATATATGTCGGGGGCATATCCGGATATCAATATCCGGATATCATATCCGGATATCTCAGAGCCTATATCCAGATATCAATATCAGGATATCATATCCGAATATCAATATCAGGATATCATATCCGAATATCAATATCCGGATATCCATATCCAGACATTTCGCGACAGAATGCAGTTTCTGCATTTCGTGAAGTGTCACTCCCAAGGTTTCATTTTTAATCCAATCCAATGTCCAAGCATGCATTTTATACACTTTTAGGTTCATGTTCAGGTTGGTTACCCATTTAACTTATTAAACATGTCAAGACACCTCTTTTATCAACATAAACTCGTGATCAAGGTACGGAACTTACCCAAGACTTCAAAACAGAAACAACAATGGCTTTTGGAGCTCACTATGAAGCTCCCAAGGTGCAAGTTACAGGGAAAACGAAAATGTGTAGCAAGGTTGACCCTTTCACCACAAGTTCAACTTGAAGCTCAAAACACCCTTGCAAGGTAGCCCTCAACCCAAACACCCAACTCAGCCCCTAGACTCCACCAAAACAAAGGCCACTACTCAGAAGCAAGGTCAACAACACAGCCCTAAAGCTAACTCTCACTCTCACCAAGTGTTTAGGAGAATAATCTCTCATAAAAGTGGTGCCTTGGAGGTTTTTGGTGAAGAAGAGCAATGGAACATCGAAGAAACCAGAGGCAGCCGCTCAACACACACAAACCCACGTAGGAATGGCTGAGTATCAGCCTAGGGTTGTGTGCAAGTGGCTATTTATAGCCGGTTTAAGTTTAATTGCACAGTATTAGCGTTAATTGCTACGCTTAGCATATTAATCCCAAACTTGAGATTATGGACCTACTCATTTTTCTAAGATTTATCATATTTTTATTTTATTTTTCACAGCTCCTTTCCGGTACGTGCTTTTCCATAACCAGTATCAGTTCTGACACCAATTCTCATTATTTTGACATGAAACTTGTGTTACTTGTCCTATATAATATTCTAAGAATATTCATGCACTTTTTATAATTTTCCGAGATACTTTGTCTGTACGCATTTATACCGAGTAGCAGAATCGGTATCTGCATTTTTCGTCCGAAAAGCGACTTTCAGCATTATTACTCATTTACTATAATTTTTAAAGTCTCATAATATTTATTAGGGTCAATTATGAAATTATTTCCTAATTCTCACATTTAATTAATTAATTTCCTTAATTAACGGTGCAGGTTCTTACATTAACCCCACCTTTTTAAGGATTTTGTCCTCAAAATCAGAAATATACCTGTCCCGAAACTCAGGGTGCTGCCGGAGAAGCTCATCCTCTCGCTTCCAAGTGCACTCCTCAGGAGTTCGTCCAGTCCAGAGCACTTTGACTATCGAAATGGTCTTGCTCTTCAGCTGCTTCTCGCCGCGATCGAGAATCCTGAGTGGTCTGACGGGAGTCTTTAGGTTCTCCCGAACCTCCACATCATCCGGTTGCACCACGTGCGAAGGACTCGCAATATATCTCCGAAGCTGAGACATGTGAAACACATCATGGATGTTGGCCAAGTTCGGAGGCAAGGCAAGCCGGTAGGCAATAGATCCTACTCTACCAAGGATCTGGTATGACCCAATAAACCGCGGGCTCAGATTCCTTACTCCGAGGGCCCGACCAACACCGGTGACAGGTGAAAGTCTCACGAACACGTACTCACCCTCACTGAACTCCAGTGGACGATGCTTAACATCATAGTAGCTCTTTTGGCGATTCTGCGTCTGCTTCAGCTCTTCACGGATCAACTGAATCTGCTGGGTGGTATCTTGGACAAAGTCCAAGCCAAAAAGCTCCTTATCTCCAACCTCAGACCAGCAGGTAGGAGTCCGACACCTCCTACCATACAACGCCTCGTAGGGTGTCATGCCCAGGCTAGCACGGAAACTGTTGTTGTACGAAAATCCCACCAATGGTAGGTACCTATTCCATGCTGAACCCTGCTCCACGATGCAAGCCCTAACCATGTCCTCCAAGGTCTGGATGGTCTGCTTAGTCTTTCCGTCAGTCTAAGGGTGATAGGCTGTACTCATTCTCAACCGTGTACCAAAAGCCTCCTGCAGCGCCTCCCAAAACCGAGATGTGAACTTCGGTTCCCTATCACTGATGTACTCTCGGGCACCCCGTGAAGCCTCACGATCTCGCGAACATATAGTCGGGCCAACTTCTCAGTAGTGAAGCTCACCTTCACTGGAAGAAAATGGGCAGACTTGGTCAATCTGTCCATGATGACCCAAATAGAGTCATAACCAGCCTGAGTCTTCGGCAAACCCACCACGAAGTCCATGGAAATGTTATCCCATTTCCATTCCAGAATCTCAAGAGGTTGAAGTTTACCATACGGCTTCTGGTGTTCTATCTTTACCTTCTGGCAAACTAGACATTTGGACACAAACATCGCTATGTCCTTCTTCATACCCGACCACCAATATTTTCTCTTCAAGTCCTGATACATCTTTGTAGCACCAGGGTGGACTGTAAACTGGCCCTTATGAGCCTCAGTCATCGCTCAATAGTCAAAGGACCTCGAGGAACCACAATCCTCTTATGGAAGGTCAACAACTCATCCTCATTCCAAGACACACCATCTTGCTTCTTCACATAATTGAGGCACTCTCTCTGCACTTGCACCTCTTTAATCTTCGCCATGAGCTCATTTTCAACTTGCACGGTTTCCATTTCGAGAAGTGCACCCCGAAACAAAGAGGTCACTGTCAGATCTCAAAACTGCTCAATGATATCGTAGTCACCCATGGTCAAACTGGATAGACTCACAGTTTTCCGACTCAAAGCATTAGCTACCACATTGGCCTTGCCAGGATGGTACTTCAACTCAAAGTTGTAGTCCTTCAAATATTCCATCCATCTCCGTTGTCTCATGTTCAGCTCCTTCTGATCGAACAGGTACTTTAAACTCTCGTGATCACTGAACACAGTAAATTTCATGCCATAGAGATGATGCCTCCAAATCTTGAAAGCAAACACAATAGCAGCCAACTCTAAGTCATGAGTCGGGTAGTTCTCCTTATGAGGCCTCAACTTCCTCGAAGCATAAATAATCACACAGCCCAGCCCCTTTCCGGAGGCGTCGGTGTACAACTCAACTTCCTCAGCAGGATTAGGAAGGACCAACACAGGTGCAGTAGTCAGTCTCTCCTTCAACTCCTGAAAGCATTCCTCACACTCGTGAGTCCACACAAATGGACTCTCATTCCGAGTGAGGTGAGTCAAAGGTACGACCAGCATGGAGAATCCCTTTATGAACCTTCTATAGTAACCGGCCAAACCCAGAAAAATCCTCACCTCGGTAACCGTCTTAGGCCTCTCCCAATCTAGTATGGCCTCTATCTTGTTCGGATCAACTACAACTCCCTCTGGAGATATCACATGACCTAAAAAATTCACTGACTTGAGTCAAAACTCATATTTTGAAGGCTTAGCATATAGCTTTTTCTCCTTCAGCACTTGCAACACAATCTTCAAGTGCTCAGCATGTTCCTCCTCAGTCTTGGAGTATATCAATATGTCGTCAATAAAGACGATCACAAACTGATCCAGGTATGGCTGGAAAATCCTATTCATGTAGTCCATGAACACTGCAGGTGCATTGGTGAGTCCAAATGGAATCACCAGATACTCATAGTGACCGTATCTCGAACGAAATACGATCTTCGGGACATCCTCCATCTTCACCCGGATCTGATGGTATCCGGACCAGAGATCAATCTACGAATACACACAAGAACCCTTAAGCTGATCCAACAGATCATCAATCGGTGGAAGGGGATACTTGTTCTTGATTGTCACCTTGTTCTACTGTCGATAGTCGGTTCACAATCGCATGGTCCCATCTTTATTTTTCACAAATATGACCGGTGCTCCCTATGGAGACACACTCGGCCGAATGAAGCCTTTCCCCGAAAGGTCCTCAATGTGTTTCTTCAACTCAGCTAACTCCGGTGGCGACATCTGATATGGAGCTAATGAAATAAGCCCCACACCAGGCAATAGATCTATGAAGAACTCTATCTCCCTCTGTGGTGGAAACTCAGGAATCTCCACAGGAAACACCTCGAGGAATTCCCCCACCACAGGAATGCCAGTGAAATCCTCCTGTGTCCCACTCACCAAACCTCCCGACATGACATAGCCAAATGCCCCTGCTCTCAAGGCCCTCCTAGCCTGCAGGACTGAAATGAATGGCGAGGAACTGGTTGTGGACCCACACGGAGACATCACCACTCTCTTGGCACAACATTTAATCAATGCACAGTTTCTGGACAACCAATCCATGCCCAGAATAATCTCAAGATTGGCCATCGGCAATCCTATCAGATCCTCTGAGAACTCACGACCATCCCACTGAAATGCCACATCACGATGAACAGTGGTAGAATCACACCTTTCTCCGGTGGCGGTGGTCACCCGCAACGTTAAAGAAAGCACAGACATGGGCTATTCAAGCCCCACAGCAATCGGGGTAGCAATGAATGAATGCTTAGCCATGGAATCAATCAACACATCAACAGGGGATCCACCAACTGTAATAGTACCTCTCACAGGGTTCGGAGCTCGGTCCGACTGCTGATGATCCAAGGTATAAAATCGCCCCGTGGCAGGTGGCATAGCAGGTGCCGCTAGTGGTTGGAGGGGAACCATCTGAAGTGGAACTGCCTAAACTGTAGCAGCTCTCGCCGTCGACGATGGAAAATCTCTAGCATAGTGGCCCTCCTTGCGACACTGGAAACAAATAGTCTGGCCAATAGCACACGACCCCAAATGAGTCCTCTCGCATCCCGTACATCTGGGAGGGGGAGGTCTCGCTACACTCCCATGCATAGAAGTCCTCTTGAACTGACCAGGCGCCTGCCTAGCAGCCGAGTGCTTTCCCTTGCCCTTTCCAGCAAACTTCTTGTCTTTCCAGGAAGTGGAACTGTCCGTTCCCTTCGTCTCCTCAACCTTGGCCCGCTTGGCCTTACTCGTAATGCAGACATCCTCTATGTCCTTACAGTGCTGTACCGGTGTACCAAAGTCTC
>JAVKPL010009465.1:0-37474 GCA_032173675.1 Gastrolobium villosum
TTAGATGACATTTTATTTATTTTATTATTTAAATTTGTCTAATATTAGTGGTTTAGTAATTGCATATAAAATAATGTTAGTTTTTAATTATGTTATATTATTTTAATTAGGACATGAAACTTGAATTTTTTATTTTGTAGTATGTAATATTTAATTCATTATGGATTATGGAATAATTAATTAAACTTGATAATTTAATTATTTTTTTAATAATTTTTCTATTTATTATTTGTAAATAGATTCATGGAGCAACCACAGCCGCAGCAGACGACAGCCATTCAACCTGGTCCATTGGTGCCGTCGCTGCTGACGTTACAGGAAAAACACATATCAACGCATGTATGGAACCAATCTGGTGATGAGAATGCAGATGATCGTGTCCTAAACGTTAGACACGATGGTACGTGGGACCATTTGAATATACCTGAGGAGATTCATCCTTATCTTCAGCAAGCAGGATTTTATTAGCTTGCGCGTATGCGCAACCAGGAGGTTAGTGATACGTACAGTAGATAATAAAAATACATACATCTTGTATAGTTAATAAATTGTGATAAAATGTAATATACCTTTGTATTTTCAGCTTGATCACCCACTTATTTCGGCCCTTGTGGAGAGATGGCGTCCTGAGACGCGCACATTCCACATGAGCATGGGTGAGGTTACAATTACTTTAGAGGATGTCCACCATCTCCTTGGATTGCCAACAGATGGAGAGGTCGTCTCTGGCCGCGTCGGAGGTCATCCCTATCCGCAGATGGTTACAGATTTATTGGGCGTGACGCCCCATCGTCAGCGCGACTTGTACAAGAACCAACTTTCGCTGATATTTTTGAAGGAGCAGTATTTAAACTGGCATGAGTGGTCTAACGATGAAGTTAGCCGCATGAGATACACTCGTGCATTGATATTGCGCATCATCGGTGGTTGCCTTTTCACGGAGACTGCATCTAGCTTCGTGCATGCGCGATATCTCCTATTCTTGGATGATTTTCATAGGACGGGGACGTATTCCTGGGGTTCCGCTGTCTTGGCAACTTTGTACAGGGAGCTGTGCAAGGCTACTGACCCAGGACGATCGGACATGGGGGGCTGTGCCCTGTTACTACAGTTGTGGGCATGGACACGTTTCCCTACTATCTCACCTGCACTCCCTCCGATCCCTAACCTGCCTGTTATTTTCGGCGCAAGGTATTTGTCATGTCAAAATTAAAAAAATTATTAAGATTTTGTTGCCTGTTTGATTAGTAGCTAAATAATGCGTTGTTATTTTGCAGGTTTAATAGCTTTACGTCGATACGACGTCGGTTTACACATATTAGACGCTATCGTCATCATATGGACGTCATGCCTATACGCAGTATACGGTGGTGTCCATACGACGGATACCCTGAACATCAGCCGTCGGAGGAGGAGTCACGCAGATGGTTAGCTGTATGCCCACTCATACACTACCAGATTGTTGTCTACCAGCAGCCAGATAGAGTGCTGAGGCAATTTCATTATCAACAGCCAATACCCAACCATCCGTTCATGAGTTCGGAGCTGCTGACTATCACCCTGACTGGTAAAGGCGACGTAGACTGGCGGGAGCGACATGGACTATATATTGCGCAGTGGCATTCTAGACATGCCCTTGTTGTGCAGGGTCTAGAGCCCATGCAGGGACACGGCCATCTATCCATCAACAACACATATATGCAGTGGTATTTTCAGCATACACGTAGATGGATGATGCAGAGATCGGCCATTCGTGCGCATGTGGTATGTTAATTTTACATCGTTTCATCACTATTATGATAAATTTTATTTATATTTTCTTCAATAACATCATACTTTTAACATTATATTCACTACGCAGAGTGATCGCATGGAGACAGTGCTGCACATGGCATCGGAAGAGGCGCGAGGTGCATTCTCCTACCGTCAGATCTACGACGAGACTC
This sequence comes from Gastrolobium villosum, assembly GCA_032173675.1. Taxonomy (NCBI): domain Eukaryota; kingdom Viridiplantae; phylum Streptophyta; class Magnoliopsida; order Fabales; family Fabaceae; genus Gastrolobium; species Gastrolobium villosum. Next base: position 1,947 of record JAVKPL010009465.1, read on the forward strand.
TCCAGATGATGTCTGCGTTCGACGAGTTTGGTAGACTGACAGAGCCTGGAGAGCACGCACCTCCTCCGGTCGTGGTGCAGACAGTGGAGCCGCCTCGACATCCCCGTGTTAGCCAGCGTGCGCGCCATGAGGGATTGCCACTTCATCATCAGTCTCCAGCTATTGCCGATAGGCCTGTGCTTGTGCAGTCTCTTCCACACCGTCCACCTGGCCAGTTTTACGCACCGGCGTACCCATCAGGTGGTCCTTCCCAGCCGTATTGGTGGCCTCCTGCAGGCGGTCCGTCTCAGCCTAATGTCCCTTCGTCGCAGTACGGGTACCCTTGGTTTTCAGCAATGTCGCACCCGTACCCTGCATATCAGCCACACTTCAGTCAGCCATCATATCCGCATGCTGAGCCATCTGCACATGAGCAGACCCAGTTTGCAGGACAGTCGAGTTCGCAACCTCAGCCAGGCCTGGATGAGTTCACACAGGATTACATACCGACATTTGACTCTCCAGCCGTCATGGCCACACCACATGCATTTTCGACTGACTTCCTTCAGTCACCCTATTCTGGTCATGCAGGTGTGCTTTCACATGAGGATGTTGGCAGTTTAGGCGATGATGTGCATGGAGACGCACCGTCGGATGCAGCTGTTGCAGACCCTGGAGATGATGGAGGCGAGATTAGGCGTAACCCAGATAGACAGGCCAGAGAGCGGTGTTTGTTATCACCATATGAGCATGACCAGGCACGTTGTGCCAAATATCATGGGAGGAGGCAACAGTAGTCATTCATCGTATTTATAATCTTAATGTTGTTTTAGCACTGCTTCATATGTAATTACTGTCTTTTTTTTGATACTTGGTGGTTTTTTGTAATTAGATGGTGGATTTTTTTTTTTTATTTGTATTTGCTAACTTTTATGTTAATCTTGTTGTCATATGATTATATTAATAAACATATTACAATCACAACGTAAGCACACAATGATGATATTAATAAACATATTATAATCACAAAAAACAGAACTAACGAAAAGGAAATAAAATTAAAATAGGCGTAATGAAAAATATCCAAGCAGGAGAGCGGTTGCAACGTTTCAACTACTTACTTTTACACCAAAATTATGTGCTTTGCAGGCGAGATGGACAACGCCGTCTGTCATGACCAACAACCCTACAATAACCACATCTTATCTGCGAACTCACACCCTCACGCTCATCCATTTCGTTACGGATGCGTGTACTTCGCGGCTTCCCTTTTGTACGTCTAAGGGACACATCCGGGAGAATGGTTGGGCCTTGACTGGGTGGGATAAAATCTTCATTACCAATTGGATACCATTGACCAGAATATACCTGACATTGATATGATGCACTGTATGCAGGATGAATGTATTGTAAGGGGTCATGATTTTCTGATTTGCATGCAGCAATCACATGACTACATGGGTACCTAAAAGCAGTAAACTCACCACACTGACATGCCCGATCAGCTAATGAAACCCACCATTTCTTTCCGCCTCTATGAGTTCTTTGATTGTAAGACTCTTGCACTTCAAATCGTGTTTTTTGTCTGTCATAAGAAGTAACAAAGTGTCTTGCTGCATTTTCTTGGTTTTTAACGTATTCAACCCAGAACACTTTGGCGAAACGATTACCTTTGTCCATCTCTTCCCGAGCCTCCTGCCCGTGGGTCAAAAAATATTCATTTTGCCTAGCGTACGTGATGCGCACCAAAGACGTGATTGGTAAATTTCTGGCACCTTTGAGAACCTTGTTAACACACTCTGACAAGTTTGTAGTCATGTGGCCAAATCGCCTTCCTTCAGCATCATATGATATACTCCATTTTTCCTTCGGAACTCGATCAATCCATGCTGCAATTTGTGGGCTTGATTCTTTGAATTTTTCCAAACCAGCGTCAAATTCCAATCGCGATGTAGTGTAACCTGTGCATAACAACATATAATTGGTAAACAATAATGACATTGGAGTCATACGATGATTCCAACTAACAACAAATAATCTAGTAACGAACATACCTAACTTCTTTAACTGCTTTTTCAACATGATGTTTTTGAACTTATGATTGAAATTACTTGCGAGATGTCTCAGGCAAAAAACATGGTACCCTCGGGGTGGTTGCCACCCTAAGTTTTCATTATTCACAGCCGCCAATATCCCTGCATGTCGATCAGAAATAAGACATATTCCATTTTTCTGAGTCACATGGATCCGTAACATGGCCAAAAACCATGACCAATTGTCAATATTCTCACAACTAACAACGGCAAACGCAACAGGCAGGATGTAATTGTTACCATCCACAGCTGTAGCAATCATTAGCGTTCCGCGATATTTTCCATACAAATGTGTCCCATCGATTTGGAGCACAGACTTGCAATAATTAAATGCATCACAACATTGTTTGAATGTCCAAAAAACCCTTTTGAACACCTTGTGTGATCCATCGAGCCGACCATCAATTCTATGTTCATTCACATCCAGTTTATAAGCAGACCCTGGAGAAAATAGTAACATATAATCCAACCATCTGGGTAGAAATGCGTATGATTCATCCCAATCCCCAAATACCCTGACAATTGCCTTCTGCTTTGCTTTCCATGCCTTTCTGTATGAGATATGAAATCCTAGATTTGATGCAATCCTCTCCTGTATTAAGCCAATTTTAACACTAGGCTCTTCACGTATCATTTCTGCAGTTTAACAAACAACAGTGTATTAGCGTTACAAATATGGTATTCATTTAAACATAGAGCATATGGTTGACTTACCGATGATCAATTCACAAATGTAACTAGAGTTAAGTTGTTTGTGATCTTGTGAAAGTGTTTGACTAACACATGTATGGATGTTGTTCCATACGCCTATTATCCATTCATTACCGCCTTTTTTCTGATATGCCCGCATCCTCCACGGACAACCATCATTATGATTTTGACAAATCATAATCAGCCTTTTCGTGTCACTTTTTAAGACAACAGTTGTGCGATTATTTGCCATACAATATTTTTTTATGGACATTTGTACATCCTGCTTGCTTTCAAATTCCTGGTCCTTATAAAGCGCTTGACCCATTTCCCAATTTGGTACTTGTGCCCCCTGCATGTCATCACACTCTTGATTAGGGTGTGCCCAGTTAATGTTTGTGTAATGTGGTATTTGCGACCAAAATGGAACATTATCCTCTCCTGTTTAACACACGTTTCGAATATTGTTAATACATAATTTATATAATAAAAGTCTATAAGTAAACTACCTTAAAACTCAAACAGTAAACTAAGCAACCAACCTGCAGCAGGTGGTGGGTCATGCGCACCAACAATACCCGGTGATGGAACCGATTCAACCAAAGCAGTGGACGTTTCAAACTCAAAATCACCATCAACGTCTGTATCCGAAGAGTCATTGTCCCCTGGGACTAGACCTTCATCAACCTCCTCCTCCGAACTATCAGTATCCGGCCATGTCGGATCATACTCATCGCCTTGAGTCACATCTAAGGGTTGTGTTATTGGGGGTGACACATTCATATCTTCGGGATTTTCTTCCGGCTCCCTATTAATGTCTATCAAGTAACTGGTAGGGATAAAATTTTGAGTACTTGCCTCTCCACCGGTGTTTAGTTCCGCATATAACTCGATGTGTGAGGACTCTCCATGCTGTCGAAATGCATCAACCACTAGTGACACATCTTCATCCTCAACCACATCCACAGCAACCCATTGCACGGGGTTACCAGAAGCACATCTTGCAATCAGTCGAGACAGTGATTGACCTCGTTGTAATCTCAACTTCTTGTATATTAGTTTCTTGAGCTCAGTATATTTGCAACGCGGGCTCATGCGGAAGATCTTTGTATCTCCTTCAAACACTTGACCGTTCGGTCCAAAATATCTTCTTCCATTGTAATATAAAAGGCATATTACATCATTGTTATTTTCACTCATTTTGAACTGAAATACAAAAACTTTACAAACAAAAATAGAAACTTCCTTTTATGTAAACCGACGAGAATGACTTTTTTTGGAGAGGGAGTGGGGTTGTTTAAATAAACATAAGTTCGCTGCCTGGGCCAACGACCTGTTACTGTCGGCATATAGTTCGCTTACCAAGGCAGCGAACTAGTTGGGGGACTGCCATGTGTCACCTAGTTCGCCCCTGTGTCAGGCGAACTAGGGGGGCTGCCACGTGGCACCTAGTTCGCCCCTGTGTCAGGCGAACTAGGTCTGATGCTGCCACTTGGCACCTAGTTCGCCTGGGTGGTCAGCGAACTCCACCTGTCTGTCAGCATTAAATGCTACCTAGTTCGCTGCTGAAGCCAGCGAACTTGTCAACCACCAAATGGCTGACAAATCAACCCACCAAGGTCGCTGCTGACGGGGGCGAACTACCCTGCGTGGCACTTTGGGAAATAAGTCCGGTCGCGTGGCATTCCGGTAATAAAGAACGGGAACAGTGGCACAATGGTCACTGTTCCTGCTATTCATCTAAGCTTCCTGAAGTAGCTTCCTTGCAAACATGTTTATCTTTGAGAAAGACCCATGTGCCATTAGCCTTGTGTTGAATCTTTGTCTTGTATAGTCTATGATTTTCCTCAATGGATTTTCAGCCTAAACACCCGTTTGCAAAACATGTACTTTGAACTAGCTAAGAGGACCGGTTTAAAAATGAACTTTTGTGTCTTTTTTTTTCTTTTTTTTGAGTTAATTCAACTATATTATGTATTTGAGATGAGTTGACTATCTCGGTATTGTAAGAACCCACACCGCTAATTAAGGTAATTAGCGAATTAATTATGATAATTAGGAAATAATTCCATAATTGACCCTAATAATTATTAATGGGCTTAGATAATTATATTGAGTGAGTAAAAATGCTGAAAGTCGCCTTTCGGAAGAAAATCACAGATACCGGTTCTGCTACTCGGTATAAATGCGTACCGGAAAAGTATCCCGGAAAATTATAACGAACGCATGATAATTACTAGAATATTATGTAGGACTTGTAAAACAAGTTTCAAGTCAAAATGACGTAATCTGATGCCAGAACTGATACTGGCTATGGAAAAGCGCGTACCGGAAAGGTGCTCCGAAAAATAAAATAAAAATATGACAAATCTTAGAAAAATGCGTAGGTCTAGAATCCGAAGTTTGGGATCAAGATCTTTTACTTTGCGATTAAGGCTAATACTGCGCGTTTAAGTGGATTGCCTATAAATAGACACACTAAGGGCACACAACCCTAGGTTTACTATTCAGAACTTGACTTGTGGCTGCAGCTGCCACCCTCCTTCTTCTTCTTCTTCTTCTTCTTCTTCCTTCTTCATTCCTTAGCCAAGTTATCACCTTTCATGCTTGTTTAAACACTTGTGAAGGTGAGAGTAAACCTTGGGGCTGCATTGTGGCCATCATTCTGTGTTGAGAAAGCTGTGTGTGTGTAGTTAGTGAGCATGAGTTTGAAGCTTAAGTAATGGCTACTTTGTGGTAGTCATTGTGAGCTTCAAAGTGCCTTCTTGTGGTGCAAGAACCCACCTTGAAGTGCCATTTTCGTGCTCCTACTTAGGCTGAGTTTGAGGAACCTTGGAGAGCTCCAAGAGCACTGCCTATTCTGTTTTTGAGCTTTGGTAAGTTATACCAACTATGATCATGGGTTTAAATGCTTAAAAATGGAACCTTGATGCATGTATTGAGCTAAGTTAATAACTTAAGGGTGGGGTAGGTTAAACACACCTAGAAATGCATGTTTAAGTGCCTTTAATCGGTTAAAAAGTTGAACCTATGGATTGGATACTTACGAAATGCAGAAAATGCATTCTGTCGTGAGATATCCGGATATTGTCGGGCAGATATCCGGATATCAGTATCCGGATATGATATCCGGATATCCATATCCGGATATGGGGACAGCAACGAACCTGTTTCGGTAAAAATTCGATATCTTGAGCTACAGAGCTCCAAATCGAGTGCCGTTTGGACCTATGTGTAGCTAACACATAAGGCTATAACCCTGTAAAATTTCGTAGCCATTGGATAAGTGGTTTGATCTCAGTGTTAGTTTAAAGTCGCGTCTTGGGTGCTGGAAATTCAGTTGGCAGCAGTCACTTTGCGAAAATCATAACCGGAGTTATATAACTCCGATTGAGACATAAGATATGTCGTTGGAAAGCTTGTGAGGTCTAGTTTAACATATTAAAATCTCATAATTTTTGGTAAAGAATTACAACTGCAGTTTTAATAAAATGGAACCTTGGGAGTGATATCTCGCGAAATGCAGAAACTGCATTCGGTCGTGAGATATCCGGATATTTGTCGAACAGATATCCGGATATTGATATCCGAATATGGGTACTGGGTATCCGGATATGGTATATCCGGATATGGTCAGTGTGATATCCGGATATGGCATATCCGGATATGTCCCTTGTGATATCCGGATATCCTGGGATTTCGCAGGTAGCTGTGCTGTGTGAACAGTAAGCTATTGGGGGTTTGTGGACCCTAGATTAAGGAAGTTGAACTTCTGTAATTAATAAACTAAGTCAGAATCACATGATTAAGGGCTTATGGCTTTGTTGGAAGCCTTGAGACGTAAAACGTAAAAGAAAGGCGTAGTCTTTAAGTTGTATGCTTGTGATGCATGATTATTAATGTATTATTGGTCTATATCAGATTGTGATACTGCTGTTGTGGACTTGTGAGTGGTTGGACTCTTGGCTTGGATAGCTAGCTTGCAAGGTAAGCTTTCGTGTCCTCGGTTTAGCCATTTTGATGTTCCACCATGTCCCATGGGGATGGGTTTATGCATGCTGTGTTACATGCTTTGATTATTTTGGAAATGTTGTTGAGCTGTTTATATGTAATGAGCATTTATGATATGCATGTGGTGTCCACCTAGACGGCAATCCTGAGCATGTAGTACATACAAGATGGAGAAGCATGTGGGTGAGGTGCAGGTAGTATCCATGTACTCATGTAGGCATAGACGTATTCCTACATTTCTCTGGCCAGTAGATTTGAAAGCACACATGACATGAATAATTGCTGCATCGCATGATTTTAGAACTTATACTGTAATACTATTTTTAGAACTTATATTACACATGTAAGTGAGCTTGGGGTGGAGACTCCTTGAGGACCCCTTGTCTTACTGAGATTTCTTGTTAGAGATCTCACCCCACGTTTGGGGACGCTTATTTCAGGATCAGGTAATGTTGAGGGCTCAGGTGGCAGGAGGCCAGAGTTGAGCTGATTGATGATATGCTGACTGCTGTTATGCTATTCTACTTGTTGTTTATGTTTTCTGCTTTAATTATGTTAAGCTTATGTTGAGACTATTTGTGGGCATTGTTGCCTTATTTGGTGAGCATGGGGTTTGTCCATGCCACATGATTGTTATCGTCTTTTTATGTTAATGTTGTAATTAAAGTATCAGGATTTTGACCCAGGCTACTTGTGTAGACCTGTGGCTTTAGATACTCACCTATTATTTATTTATGAGGTATTCCGGTTAGTTGTCTTGCAATTTACATACAGGCAGTATTTTTATGAAAAGGATTAAGTAATCAAGTTGGTTAAGTTGATGACGTCATAATTGAATTAAAGAAAAAGTTATTCCGCATTTTAATTAAGCGTGGCTTAATACGATAGTGTGTTAACAGACCGGGTTAACACGGGCTGTTACATTTTATGGTATCAGAGCACTTTCTAGGGAAAAGCCTGTATGTATTGCAATAACTTAGGATGTGTCGTTGCGTGTCTACTTTGTGTTCTCTCTGACTGGTGTGTGTGATGATAATGCATTTGTGACCACATGGCGTGGGCCTGATCAACTCATTCGTTGTGTAACTTGTGCAGAGTCATGGTACCACCGAGGAGGAACACGAGTACAAGCGAGGATCAATCGGATCCTGTCCTGGCTGCATTAGCTGAGATGCAGGCGGCCCGACTAGCCGACCAGGAAGCCACGAGGCTGGCAAACCGGGCAATGTTGGACGCAATTAGAGATGCGAACCGGCAAACCACGGCAGAGGTTCTGGAGGAGAACCGGATGGCCAACATGACGATGATGAGGGTCATGTTGGAGGAGCTGAGGGCTGGTCCTGCTGCGGGCCAGGGTCCTCCACCACCTCCACCGCCGCCACCGCCTCCACCTCCGCCTAGTCAACAGGAGGACACCCAGAGCCAGATGGGCGAGGGTAGTCATTTGACGGGGGCTATGCAGACTATCCCCGTTCTTGCTGAGGATCGTGACGAGATCGATCGCCGGCTGAATGCTTTCCGCAAGCATAAGCCACCTACCTTCGACGGATCGTATGATCCCATTGCTGCTGCCAGATGGTTACAGGCGCTGGACAAGATTTTCCGGATCATGCAGTGCACCGATCCGCAGAAGCTGCTGTTCGCCACATACATGCTGGAGGGCGAGGCCCATGAGTGGTGGACCAACCTGTCTCAGGTCTATGAGATGCAAGGTCATGTGATGACATGGCCATTCTTCGAGGAGAGCTTCCTGGGTCAGTACTTCCCTTATGACTCACAGGAGAGGAAGCAGGGGGAGTTTGACCGGTTGGTGCAGGGCTCGTTGTCTGTCGACGAGTACCTGGCCAAGTTTAATGAACTGGTCAAGTTCTCTCATTTTCGCATGGCGAGGCCTACTCCTACATTCTTGGCGGCCAAGTTCCGGAGGGGACTTAATGAGGATATTGCTGGACATCTCGCTGGTTCTGCTTCGAGAGACTTCGGAGCGTTGGTGCAGCAGTGCCGCGACATCGAAGACTACTGCCGGGCGAGTCAGGCCAAGAGGGCCAAGGTTGAGGTGCCACAGAGCGCTGGTGGTTCTACTCCCTGAAAGAACAAGAAATTTGCCAACAAGGGCAAGGGTAAACCACCGTTGGCGGCTAAGCAAGCGCCAAATCAGTTCAGGAAGACTGCTGTTTTGGGGAACGCCGCTAGACCTCCTGCTCCCAGATGTTCTGGATGCGGGAAGTCACATTTTGGGCCGTGCTCTACCGGTCAGCTGATTTGCTTCCAGTGTGGCAAGGAGGGCCACTACTCGAGAGATTGCCCGACGGCGAGAGTTGCTGCAGTGCAGGCTGTGCCATTGCAGATGGTTCCTACTGGGGCACCAGCCGTGCCACCTACCACCGGACGAGTCTACACACTTGATCGTCAGCAGTCGGACAGAGCTCCGAACCTGGTCAGAGGTACTGTTACCATTGGTGGATCAGCTATTGATGTTTTATTTGATTCCGGGGCAACGCACTCTTTTGTTGCTACCCCTATTGCTGTGGGGCTTGAGTTGCCCAGTGATGTGCTTTCTCCACCGATGCGGGTTACCACCGCCACCGGAGAAAAATGTTTGACCTCCACTGTTCATCGCGATGTAGCGTTTCAGTGGGATGGCCGTGACTTCTTGGTAGATCTGATAGGATTACCGATGGCCAACCTTCAAATTATTCTGGGCATGGATTGGTTGTCCAGAAACTGTGCAATGATTGACTGTTGTGCCAAGAAAGTGGTGATGTCTCCGGGTGGGTCCACAGCCAGTTCCTCACCGTTCATTTCAGTCCTGCAGGCGAGGAGGGCCTTGAGAGCAGGGGCATTTGGCTATGTCATGTTGGGAGGTTTGGTGAGTGGGACACAGGAGGATCTCACTGGCATTCCTGTGGTGAAGGAATTCCTCGAGGTATTTCCTGAAGAGATTCCCGAGTTTCCACCACAGAGGGAGATAGAGTTCTCCATCGATTTATTGCCTGGTGTGGGGCCTATATCGTTGGCTCCATACCGGATGTCGCCACCAGAGTTGGCGGAGCTGAAGAAGCATATCGAGGAGCTTTCAGCAAAAGACTTCATTCGGCCGAGCGTGTCTCCCTGGGGAGCACCGGTCATTTTTGTGAAAAAGAAGGATGGGACCATGCGGTTGTGCACCGACTACAGACAGTTGAACAAGGTGACAATCAAGAACAAGTACCCTCTTCCACGCATTGATGATTTGCTGGATCAGCTCAGGGGTGCTTGTGTGTATTCCAAGATTGATCTCCGGTCCGGTTATCATCAGATACGGGTAAAGCCGGAGGATGTCCCAAAGACAGCATTTCGCTCGAGGTACGGGCACTACGAGTACTTGGTGATCCCGTTTGGACTCACCAATGCACCCGCAGTGTTCATGGACTACATGAACAGAATCTTCCAGCCGTACCTGGATCAGTTTGTGATCGTCTTCATTGACGACATCTTGATCTACTCCAAGACGGAGGAGGAGCATACCGAGCACTTGAAGATTGTGTTGCAAGTGCTAAAAGAGAAGAAGCTCTATGCGAAGCCGTCAAAATGCGAGTTTTGGCTCAAGGCGGTGAAATTTCTGAGTCATGTGATTTCTGCTAATGGAGTTGCAGTTGATCCTAACAAGATTGAGGCCGTGATGGATTGGGAGAGGCCCAAGACGGTTACAGAAGTAAGAAGCTTCCTGGGTTTGGCAGGTTACTATCGGAGGTTCATAGAAGGATTCTCCAAGATGGTGCTACCGATGACTCGCCTTACCCGAAAGGAGACTCCATTCTTGTGGACACATGAGTGTGAGGAGTGTTTCCAGGAGTTGAAGGAGAGACTGACTACTGCTCCTGTGTTAGTCCTTCCTGATCCTGCGGAGCAATTCGAATTATACTGCGATGCCTCTGGTAAAGGACTTGGCTGTGTGCTGATGCAGAAAGGTAAAGCGGTTGCTTACGCTTCAAGACAGTTGAAACCTCACGAGGAGAACTACCCGACTCACGACTTGGAGTTGGCAGCCATTGTTTTTGCTTTCAAGATTTGGAGGCATTACCTGTTTGGCATGAAGTTTGCTGTATTCAGTGATCACAAGAGCCTGAAGTATCTGTTTGACCAGAAGGAGTTGAACATGAGACAACGAAGATGGATGGAGTTCTTGAAGGACTACGACTTTGAGTTGAGGTATCACCCTGGCAAGGCCAATGTGGTAGCCGATGCTTTGAGTCGGAAATCCGTGAGCTTATCCAGCTTAATGATGAACGACTACGAGATGATCGAGAAGTTCAGAGACTTGAGAGTGAACTCCTTGTTTGGGGGTGCACTGCTTGAGATGGAGACAGCAGAAGTGATTAATGAACTGATGGAAAAGATCAAAGAGGCGCAAGTACAAAGAGAGTGCCTCGATTATGTGAAGAACCAGGACGGTGTGTCTTGGAACGATGATGGTTTGCTGCTGTTTCAGAAGAGGATTGTTATTCCTCGAGGGCCTTTGACTGAGGAGGTTATGGCAGAGGCTCATAAGGGCCGGTTCACTATTCACCCTGGTGCCACAAAAATGTACCAGGACTTAAAGAGAAATTTTTGGTGGCCGGGCATGAAGAAGGACATAGCGGTCTACGTGTCCAAGTGTCTGATTTGCCAGAAAGTAAAGATTGAGCACCAGAAACCGTCTGGTAAACTTCAACCTCTGGAGATTCCACAGTGGAAGTGGGAGAGTATTTCCATGGACTTCGTGGTGGGATTGCCTAAAACTCAGGCTGGTTGTGACTCTATCTGGGTCATAGTGGACAGATTGACCAAGTCTGCCCATTTTCTTCCAGTGAAGGTGAGCTTCACTACAGAGCAGTTGGCCAAACTATATGTCCGTGAGATTGTGAGGCTTCACGGGGTGCCCGAGAGTATCATCAGTGATAGGGACCCGAAGTTCACATCTCGGTTCTGGGAGGCGCTGCAGGAGGCTTTCGGTACGCAGTTGAGATTGAGTACCGCCTATCACCCTCAGACTGACGGACAGACTGAGCGGACCATCCAGACATTGGAGGACATGTTGAGAGCTTGCACGTTGGAGCAGGGTTCTGCATGGGATAGGTACCTTCCGTTGGTTGAATTTTCATACAACAACAGTTTTCATGCTAGTCTGGGCATGGCACCCTACGAGGCGCTGTATGGTAGGAGGTGTCGGACTCCTACTTGCTGGTCTGAGGTTGGAGATAAAGAGCTATTCGGCTTGGACTTTGTCCAAGATACTACCCTACAGATCCAGATGATCAGGGAAAAGCTGAAACAAGCGCAGAATCGTCAGAAAAGCTACTATGATGTCAAGCATCGACCTCTGGAGTTCAGTGAGGGTGAGCACGTGTTTGTGAAACTTTCACCTGTCACCGGTGTTGGACGGGCACTCGGCGTGAGGAAGTTGAGCCCGCGATTCATAGGGCCCTACCAGATCCTTGGTAGAGTAGGACCAGTTGCCTATCGACTCGCCTTACCTCCGAACCTAGCCAACATCCACGACGTGTTTCACGTGTCTCAGCTTCGGAAGTACATAGCAGATCCTTCGCACGTGGTGCAGCCGGATGATGTGGAGGTTCGGGAGAACCTAAAGACTCCCGTCGGACCACTCAAGATCCTCGATCGTGGCGAGAAGCAGTTGAGGAGCAAGATCATTCCGATGGTTAAAGTACAATGGTCAGGAAGAACTCCTGAGGAGTGTACCTGGGAGCGAGAGAACGAGCTTCTCCGACAGTATCCCGACTTTCGAGACAGGTATGTTTCTGATTTTGAGGACAAAATCCTTAAAAAGGTGGGGTGAATGTAAGAACCCACACCGCTAATTAAGGTAATTAGCGAATTAATTATGATAATTAGGAAATAATTCCATAATTGACCCTAATAATTATTAATGGGCTTAGATAATTATATTGAGTGAGTAAAAATGCTGAAAGTCGCCTTTCGGAAGAAAATCACAGATACCGGTTCTGCTACTCGGTATAAATGCGTACGGGAAAAGTATCCCGGAAAATTATAACGAACGCATGATAATTACTAGAATATTATGTAGGACTTGTAAAACAAGTTTCAAGTCAAAATGACGTAATCTGATGCCAGAACTGATACTGGCTATGGAAAAGCGCGTACCGGAAAGGTGCTCCGAAAAATAAAATAAAAATATGACAAATCTTAGAAAAATGCGTAGGTCTAGAATCCGAAGTTTGGGATCAAGATCTTTTACTTTGCGATTAAGGCTAATACTGCGCGTTTAAGTGAATTGCCTATAAATAGACACACTAAGGGCACACAACCCTAGGTTTACTATTCAGAACTTGACTTGTGGCTGCAGCTGCCACCCTCCTTCTTCTTCTTCTTCTTCTTCTTCTTCTTCTTCCTTCTTCATTCCTTAGCCAAGTTATCACCTTTCATGCTTGTTTAAACACTTGTGAAGGTGAGAGTAAACCTTGGGGCTGCATTGTGGCCATCATTCTGTGTTGAGAAAGCTGTGTGTGTGTAGTTAGTGAGCATGAGTTTGAAGCTTAAGTAATGGCTACTTTGTGGTAGTCATTGTGAGCTTCAAAGTGCCTTCTTGTGGTGCAAGAACCCACCTTGAAGTGCCATTTTCGTGCTCCTACTTAGGCTGAGTTTGAGGAACCTTGGAGAGCTCCAAGAGCACTGCCTATTCTGTTTTTGAGCTTTGGTAAGTTATACCAACTATGATCATGGGTTTAAATGCTTAAAAATGGAACCTTGATGCATGTATTGAGCTAAGTTAATAACTTAAGGGTGGGGTAGGTTAAACACACCTAGAAATGCATGTTTAAGTGCCTTTAATCGGTTAAAAAGTTGAACCTATGGATTGGATACTCACGAAATGCAGAAAATGCATTCTGTCGTGAGATATCCGGATATTGTCGGGCAGATATCCGGATATCAGTATCCGGATATGATATCCGGATATCCATATCCGGATATGGGGACAGCAACGAACCTGTTTCGGTAAAAATTCGATATCTTGAGCTACAGAGCTCCAAATCGAGTGCCGTTTGGACCTATGTGTAGCTAACACATAAGGCTATAACCCTGTAAAATTTCGTAGCCATTGGATAAGTGGTTTGATCTCAGTGTTAGTTTAAAGTCGCGTCTTGGGTGCTGGAAATTCAGTTGGCAGCAGTCACTTTGCGAAAATCATAACCGGAGTTATACAACTCCGATTGAGACATAAGATATGTCGTTGGAAAGCTTGTGAGGTCTAGTTTAACATATTAAAATCTCATAATTTTTGGTAAAGAATTACAACTGCAGTTTTAATAAAATGGAACCTTGGGAGTGATATCTCGCGAAATGCAGAAACTGCATTCGGTCGTGAGATATCCGGATATTTGTCGAACAGATATCCGGATATTGATATCCGAATATGGGTACTGGGTATCCGGATATGGTATATCCGGATATGGTCAGTGTGATATCCGGATATGGCATATCCGGATATGTCCCTTGTGATATCCGGATATCCTGGGATTTCGCAGGTAGCTGTGCTGTGTGAACAGTAAGCTATTGGGGGTTTGTGGACCCTAGATTAAGGAAGTTGAACTTCTGTAATTAATAAACTAAGTCAGAATCACATGATTAAGGGCTTATGGCTTTGTTGGAAGCCTTGAGACGTAAAACGTAAAAGAAAGGCGTAGTCTTTAAGTTGTATGCTTGTGATGCATGATTATTAATGTATTATTGGTCTATATCAGATTGTGATACTGCTGTTGTGGACTTGTGAGTGGTTGGACTCTTGGCTTGGATAGCTAGCTTGCAAGGTAAGCTTTCGTGTCCTCGGTTTAGCCATTTTGATGTTCCACCATGTCCCATGGGGATGGGTTTATGCATGCTGTGTTACATGCTTTGATTATTTTGGAAATGCTGTTGAGCTGTTTATATGTAATGAGCATTTATGATATGCATGTGGTGTCCACCTAGACGGCAATCCTGAGCATGTAGTACATACAAGATGGAGAAGCATGTGGGTGAGGTGCAGGTAGTATCCATGTACTCATGTAGGCATAGACGTATTCCTACATTTCTCTGGCCAGTAGATTTGAAAGCACACATGACATGAATAATTGCTGCATCGCATGATTTTAGAACTTATACTGTAATACTATTTTTAGAACTTATATTACACATGTAAGTGAGCTTGGGGTGGAGACTCCTTGAGGACCCCTTGTCTTACTGAGATTTCTTGTTAGAGATCTCACCCCACGTTTGGGGACGCTTATTTCAGGATCAGGTAATGTTGAGGGCTCAGGTGGCAGGAGGCCAGAGTTGAGCTGATTGATGATATGCTGACTGCTGTTATGCTATTCTACTGTTGTTTATGTTTTCTGCTTTAATTATGTTAAGCTTATGTTGAGACTATTTGTGGGCATTGTTGCCTTATTTGGTGAGCATGGGGTTTGTCCATGCCACATGATTGTTATCGTCTTTTTATGTTAATGTTGTAATTAAAGTATCAGGATTTTGACCCAGGCTACTTGTGTAGACCTGTGGCTTTAGATACTCACCTATTATTTATTTATGAGGTATTCCGGTTAGTTGTCTTGCAATTTACATACAGGCAGTATTTTTATGAAAAGGATTAAGTAATCAAGTTGGTTAAGTTAATGACGTCATAATTGAATTAAAGAAAAAGTTATTCCGCATTTTAATTAAGCGTGGCTTAATACGATAGTGTGTTAACAGACCGGGTTAACACGGGCTGTTACAGGTATCTTTACAAACTTCGACTCTTTGAGCCAGTTACGGGACTAATACGGAATACGGGACAGATTATGGATAAAGATATTTAAATTCCTCCTCTCAAAGATGATGTGAGGATCAAAATGAGGCTCTTTCCTTTTCATTTACTCAGGTCTCTTGCTACCAATATAGCTTAAGTTTCCATATCACCTTACTTATGGGCTTGACCAACTTTATTAGTCTAAAGTCTCTAATCAGATATTAGTAAATTGATATTGGATCTAAAGTCTCTCTCGGATATTTATGGAGAAAATGCCTTTGAGGTAAGTAGATTACTATGCATAAGAGAATAATAGTGTAGCAAATTAGTGGTGTACATGCACATTGACAATAAGTATTGAGAATATGTGTATTTGTAGGCTTTACATTTCATTTATAAAGTTTATTTGTGGGTAGTGAAATTTTGGACCTTTAGAAACTTATTTTTTCCTTCATATATAGATAACTTTTTTCACAAATAAAGTATTTTCTTCTTTATTTTTTTAGGAGAGTACTAAAATAAAATAAAAAATTGATATCACAAAATAAAATACTATTTGATACTATAAAAAAAATGACTCAATGAGCTAACTCATCCCGCAACGAGTTGAATCTATTTTAACCTACCAATTGAAATAGATTGACGAATTAGAAAATTCAAGCCCACCTACCATTTGTGGTAAGTTGGGTTGGATCTATTTTGTCATCTTTATTTTTATGTATATTTATCTGTTCAATTTCTGCTTGAAATGAAAATCAATCCAAAAGTGGATATATATATATATATATATATATATATATATATATATATATATATATATAATGATCTTTTTATAAAAAAGATTTATAAATTTTTATAAATTACATTATATACTCCCGAACAGTGGCGGATCCAGAAATTATTGTTTATGTCCGCACATTTAATGACGGTGGTTCGAGGGGTCGGGGGTTGCTCTGAATTTTTTTTAAATAAAATTTTAATGGGAAAAGTTCATCAATATCCCTATGGTTTGCTTAAGAATCATCTATACCCCTGTGGTTTTTTTATCACATGCTCCTGTGCTTTGTAAATATAAAAAATCACAGAGGCATATGTGATAAAAAAACATACATTTTTGCAAACCATAGGGGCATATGTGATAAAAAAAATTCCCTTTTGCAAACTAGGGGGCATATGTGATAAAAAAAATCGCAGGGATACAAGTGATTCTAGAAAAAACCACATGGACATTGTTGGTGAACTTTTCCCAATTTTAAATGCATTAAAAAACATAAAATATAAATAAGAAAAAAAAACTTCAACTTAACATAAAACATTATTTCTAACACTTTTTTTATCAAGCTGATTTATTGTATGACATCATAAAATATCCAATAAAATATATGACATCTCATTCCATTTCACCGTATTCCATTCATTTTCATTCCCTCGTTCATTATATATCCAAACAAAACTTAATCTAACTAACATCATTCTTTAATACTATACTTAAAAAAAAATTCTTGAAATTCATGTCCGCAAGTGCATACATGTGCTACAATGCAGGTATGCCTCTGCTCCCGAAAGTATATAGTGTAACCTAATATACTTGTGGAAGTAAAAGTTCATAAACATAATCACGCAGGACTTATTTAAGTTGCAGAGAGGAAGACATATGCATAATGACTTCCCAATAAGCATTGGCGGGGAAAAAATTTATATGATCCGGGCCTATGAAATTTTTTCCTGATCTTACTCACAATCAATTTTTTCTTAGACTATTTTATCCCTGTTTTTTTCTTTATTTTTCTTTTTTGCTCTTTTACACGTGAGAGGGACCATTTATGCATTTTATGGGCCTGGCCCAATGGAATAACTTCCCATTGGCGGGAACCATTGCCGATCCTCACGTAGTCAAACATTTAAATCTCTCCTTTTTGGAAAACTTTCATCTCAATATATCCCCTCGAAGATACAGGAAAGAATCTCAGTATTGGTTTTGTGTACAAAGGTAATGTATTAGTACTCTACCTTCAAGATCTGTGTTATTTTTTATCAATAAAGTTGCAAATTGCAATGGTTAACAGAAATGTAGCTCATGCATTATGACACACTGACACATGTTAGAGGAGTATGACATATACTTTTAGGAATAATAATTTATATATTAGGAGCTGATTGAGAATTATTATATATATACACACACATTATAGTATAAACTGTGAACATAATAAATATTAAATTTTTTAGAAATTTCATAAAAAAATATTACAAAATAAGTATTTTTAAAATACTAAACAAATTATGTTTCTAGTATTTTTGGAATATAATTTTAAATATTATTAATATGAATTTTAAAATATAATATAATCAAAAGATAAAACGTAATTTATAACCTAATTAATTATTAATAATGTGTTTACCAAAAAAAAAATAGTTTACCAAAATTTTTTTTATTAATAATGAGAATAAAAGTTGCTACATACTAATGAGTTTGCTTGTCCGTTAATTAACCAAGTCCATTAATTAACCAAGTCTGGGCCTGGGCTCGACCCATATATATGTTAGTGTACAACGTGAATGACTATATAAAAGATGATGAGCCCATTATACAGTTGTCTTTCAAATACCGTGACTGCATTTCGTTACCGTTACGGCCATTATATTGACGTTTGTATTTGTGTTCTCTTTCTTTGTTAAAACTCCAAGATTCTATTACAAAGCAAGGTCAGGTCGGTCTTCGTTGGCTTGATGGTTATGTTTGCATTGTCTTTGGTTTTTTAAACCCTAAGATTCTAGTAAAAAGCAATTGATGTTTATGTTTGCATTTTTTTTGGTTTTTGAAACTAGAAGATTCTAGTAAAAAGCGATATTAGGTTTTTGGTTGGATCTTAATAAACATGAGTTCTAATCAATCATATCAAACTTGTGATATCAATTTTGTAGTGTCAAACGTCTGCTAGATTTGATTATTCTGTGATCTTTAATTTCATGCCCTTTATCCATGCCAGATCTGGTTTTTGTTGTCTTTTTTTTTTGTTACTCTATTGCCCAATTTTCGATCTGATATTTGGGTTTCTTTATTAGTTTGATACTCGTTGTTGAGCAATCGCATTATGTCCTGAAAAAGTGCTTGGTACGAATGTTTTGAGGCAATTTCATTGTTTGCCATAGCAATGCAGTTCCGCAAATCATGACTGTAGAAGTTCGGTTCCAGCAAATTCTCCCTGTACGGTCGTATGGTCAGATGGCTGATCTTGTTGGGCACATTGATGTTGAATAAGAGATAAAAGGTTGATCTGGACTGTGGTATTATCGTTTGTACAACATTGACCGTTCTTGAACTTCTTGAATATTCAAGTTATCTCATTCTTGAATATTCAAGAACGCTCAATGTTGTACAAACGATAAAAGGTTGATCTGGACTGTGGAAACATAAGAGATTGCATCTTCAAGATGAATTATTTGATAGGGAAGGTATGTTTCGTCCCTTGATAAACCTAAAAATCTAATTACAATATTTTATTTTATTTTATTTTGTAATGGTGAAATCCTGATGGGTATATTTGAGCATTTCTGACATGACCCTAAATCAGAGTGCCATATGGATTTATTATTGATCAATGATATCAAATTGGCCTTAGCCTAGTATGATATTCTTTACCCTAAATATAAAATTGCAATAACGCATTATGAAACCATGGGTCTTGACGAAATTGATAGTATGTTATACATAAATGGAATACATGGAATTAACGGAATTGCTTATGCCTTCTAAGTGCCATTGCCCATTATGAATTATTTAGCTTTGATGGAATTGATCAAAACAGATTTGATGGAATTGCAATTAGCTTTGCAAAATGATATGAATTTGATGGAATTGCTTGAGCCTTGCAAAATTCATTTGCCGATTATGAATTTTTTAGCTTTGATGGAATTGATTGGATACTTTAAGTAAATGGAATTGATGGAATTACTTGAGTCTTGCTGAATTCATTTGCAAATTATAAATTCCAAAGGCTTAATGGAATTGATTAGATGCTTTAAGTGAAATGAATTGATGAAATTGCTTGAGCCTTGCTAAATATAATTGCCTATTATAATCTCTTGAGCCTTGATGGAATCGATTGAATGCTTTACGGAAATGGAATTGACGGAATTGATGGAATTGACGGAATTGCTTATGCCTTACTAAGTGCCATTGCCCATTATGAATTCTTTAGCCTTGATGGAATTGACCGAAATGGATTTGATGGAATTGCATTTAGCTTTGCAAAATGCTATGGATTTGATGGAATTGCTTGAGCCTTGCAAATTTCATTTGCCAATTATGAATGTTTTAGCTTTGATGGAATTGATTGGATGCTTTAAGTAAATGGAATTATCAATTATGAATTCTTGAGCATTGATGTAATTTATAGGATGATTTAAGTAAATGGAGACAGAATTACTTGAGTCTTGCTGAATTCATTTGCAAATTATGAATTCTAAAGGCTTAACGGAATTGATTAGAAGCTTTAAGTGAATGTAATTGATGAAATTGCTTGAGCCTTGCTGAATATAATTGCCTATTATAATCTCTTGAGCCTTGATGGAATCGATTGAATGCTTTACGGAAATGGAATTGACGGAATTGACGGAATTGATGGAATTGACGGAATTGATGGAATTGACGGAATTGCTTATGCCTTACTAAGTGCCATTGCCCATTATGAATTCTTTAGCCTTGATGGAATTGACCGAAATGGATTTGATGGAATTGCATTTAGCTTTGCAAAATGCTATAGATTTGATGGAATTGCTTGAGCCTTGCAAATTTCATTTGCCAATTATGAATGTTTTAGCTTTGATGGAATTGATTGGATGCTTTAAGTAAATGGAATTATCAATTATGAATTCTTGAGCATTGATGTAATTTATAGGATGCTTTAAGTAAAAGGAGACAGAATTACTTGAGTCTTGCTGAATTCATTTGCAAATTATGAATTCTAAAGGCTTAACGGAATTGATTAGAAGCTTTAAGTGAATGTAATTGATGAAATTGCTTGAGCCTTGCTAAATATAATTGCCTATTATAATCTCTTGAGCCTTGATGGAATCGATTGAATGCTTTACGGAAATGGAATTGACGGAATTGATGGAATTGACGGAATTGATGGAATTGACGGAATTGCTTATGCCTTACTAAGTGCCATTGCCCATTATGAATTCTTTAGCCTTGATGGAATTGACCGAAATGGATTTGATGGAATTGCATTTAGCTTTGCAAAATGCTATAGATTTGATGGAATTGCTTGAGCCTTGCAAATTTCATTTGCCAATTATGAATGTTTTAGCTTTGATGGAATTGATTGGATGCTTTAAGTAAATGGAATTATCAATTATGAATTCTTGAGCATTGATGTAATTTATAGGATGCTTTAAGTAAAAGGAGACAGAATTACTTGAGTCTTGCTGAATTCATTTGCAAATTATGAATTCTAAAGGCTTAACGGAATTGATTAGAAGCTTTAAGTGAATGTAATTGATGAAATTGCTTGAGCCTTGCTAAATATAATTGCCTATTATAATCTCTTGAGCCTTGATGGAATCGATTGAATGCTTTACGGAAAAATGGAATTGACGGAATTGATGGAATTGACAGAATTGCTTATGCCTTACTAAGTGCCATTGCCCATTATGAATTCTTTAGCCTTGATGGAATTGACCGAAATGGATTTGATGGAATTGCATATAGCTTTGCAAAATGCTATAGATTTGATGGAATTGCTTGAGCCTTGCAAATTTCATTTGCCAATTATGAATGTTTTAGCTTTGATGGAATTGATTGGATGCTTTAAGTAAATGGAATTATCAATTATGAATTCTTGAGCATTGATGTAATTTATAGGATGCTTTAAGTAAAAGGAGACAGAATTACTTGAGTCTTGCTGAATTCATTTGCAAATTATGAATTCTAAAGGCTTAACGGAATTGATTAGAAGCTTTAAGTGAATGTAATTGATGAAATTGCTTGAGCCTTGCTAAATATAATTGCCTATTATAATCTCTTGAGCCTTGATGGAATCGATTGAATGCTTTACGGAAATGGAATTGACGGAATTGATGGAATTGACGGAATTGCTTATGCCTTACTAAGTGCCATTGCCCATTATGAATTCTTTAGCCTTGATGGAATTGACCGAAATAGATTTGATGGAATTGCATTTAGCTTTGCAAAATGCTATAGATTTGATGGAATTGCTTGAGCCTTGCAAATTTCATTTGCCAATTATGAATGTTTTAGCTTTGATGGAATTGATTGGATGCTTTAAGTAAATGGAATTATCAATTACGAATTCTTGAGCATTGATGTAATTTATAAGATGCTTTAAGTAAAAGGAGACAGAATTACTTGAGTCTTGCTGAATTCATTTGCAAATTATGAATTCTAAAGGCTTAATGGAATTGATTAAATGCTTTAAGTGAATGTAATTGATGAAATTGCTTGAGCTTTGATAAATATAATTGCCTATTATAATCTCTTGAGCCTTGATGGGATTGATTGAATACTTTACGGAAATGGAATTGACAGAATTGCTTATGCCTTGCTAAGTGCCATTACCCATTATGAATTCTTTAGCCTTGATGGAATTGATCGAAATGGATTTGATGGAATTGCATAGCTTTGCAAAATGCTATGGATTTGATGGTATTGCTTGAGCCTTGCAAAATTCATTTGCCGAATATGAATTTTTTAGCTTTGATGGAATTGATTGGATACTTTAAGTAAATGGAATTGATGGAATTACTTGAGTCTTGCTGAATTCATTTCCAAATTATAAATTCCAAAGGCTTAATGGAATTGATTAGATGCTTTAAGTGAAATGAATTGATGAAATTGCTTGAGCCTTGCTAAATATAATTGCCTATTATAATCTCTTGAGCCTTGATGGAATCGATTGAATGCTTTACGGAAATGGAATTGACGGAATTGATGGAATTGACGGAATTGCTTATGCCTTACTAAGTGCCATTGCCCATTATGAATTCTTTAGCCTTGATGGAATTGACCGAAATGGATTTGATGGAATTGCATTTAGCTTTGCAAAATGCTATGGATTTGATGGAATTGCTTGAGCCTTGCAAATTTCATTTGCCAATTATGAATGTTTTAGCTTTGATGGAATTGATTGGATGCTTTAAGTAAATGGAATTATCAATTATGAATTCTTGAGCATTGATGTAATTTATAGGATGCTTTAAGTAAAAGGAGACAGAATTACTTGAGTCTTGCTGAATTCATTTGCAAATTATGAATTCTAAAGGCTTAACGGAATTGATTAGAAGCTTTAAGTGAATGTAATTGATGAAATTGCTTGAGCCTTGCTAAATATAATTGCCTATTATAATCTCTTGAGCCTTGATGGAATCAATTGAATGCTTTACGGAAATGGAATTGACGGAATTGATGGAATTGACGGAATTGCTTATGCCTTACTAAGTGCCATTGCCCATTATGAATTCTTTAGCCTTGATGGAATTGACCGAAATGGATTTGATGGAATTGCATTTAGCTTTGCAAAATGCTGTAGATTTGATGGAATTGCTTGAGCCTTGCAAATTTCATTTGCCAATTATGAATGTTTTAGCTTTGATGGAATTGATTGGATGCTTTAAGTAAATGGAATTATCAATTATGAATTCTTGAGCATTGATGTAATTTATAGGATGCTTTAAGTAAAAGGAGACAGAATTACTTGAGTCTTGCTGAATTCATTTGCAAATTATGAATTCTAAAGGCTTAACGGAATTGATTAGAAGCTTTAAGTGAATGTAATTGATGAAATTGCTTGAGCCTTGCTAAATATAATTGCCTATTATAATCTCTTGAGCCTTGATGGAATCAATTGAATGCTTTACGGAAATGGAATTGATGGAATTGACGGAATTGATGGAATTGACGGAATTGCTTATGCCTTACTAAGTGCCATTGCCCATTATGAATTCTTTAGCCTTGATGGAATTGACCGAAATGGATTTGATGGAATTGCATTTAGCTTTGCAAAATGCTATAGATTTGATGGAATTGCTTGAGCCTTGCAAATTTCATTTGCCAATTATGAATGTTTTAGCTTTGATGGAATTGATTGGATGCTTTAAGTAAATGGAATTATCAATTATGAATTCTTGAGCATTGATGTAATTTATAGGATGCTTTAAGTAAAAGGAGACAGAATTACTTGAGTCTTGCTGAATTCATTTGCAAATTATGAATTCTAAAGGCTTAACGGAATTGATTAGAAGCTTTAAGTGAATGTAATTGATGAAATTGCTTGAGCCTTGCTAAATATAATTGCCTATTATAATCTCTTGAGCCTTGATGGAATCGATTGAATGCTTTACGGAAATGGAATTGACGGAATTGACGGAATTGATGGAATTGACGGAATTGCTTATGCCTTACTAAGTGCCATTGCCCATTATGAATTCTTTAGCCTTGATGGAATTGACCGAAATAGATTTGATGGAATTGCATTTAGCTTTGCAAAATGCTATAGATTTGATGGAATTGCTTGAGCCTTGCAAATTTCATTTGCCAATTATGAATGTTTTAGCTTTGATGGAATTGATGGATGCTTTAAGTAAATGGAATTATCAATTACGAATTCTTGAGCATTGATGTAATTTATAAGATGCTTTAAGTAAAAGGAGACAGAATTACTTGAGTCTTGCTGAATTCATTTGCAAATTATGAATTCTAAAAGGCTTAACGGAATTGATTAGAAGCTTTAAGTGAATGTAATTGATGAAATTGCTTGAGCCTTGCTGAATATAATTGCCTATTATAATCTCTTGAGCCTTGATGGAATCGATTGAATGCTTTACGGAAATGGAATTGACGGAATT
Organism: Gastrolobium villosum; assembly: GCA_032173675.1. Lineage (NCBI taxonomy): Eukaryota > Viridiplantae > Streptophyta > Magnoliopsida > Fabales > Fabaceae > Gastrolobium > Gastrolobium villosum. The sequence goes on from JAVKPL010009465.1 coordinate 26,355, forward strand.
GATGGAATTGACGGAATTGCTTATGCCTTACTAAGTGCCATTGCCCATTATGAATTCTTTAGCCTTGATGGAATTGACCGAAATGGATTTGATGGAATTGCATTTAGCTTTGCAAAATGCTATGGATTTGATGGAATTGCTTGAGCCTTGCAAATTTCATTTGCCAATTGTGAATGTTTTAGCTTTGATGGAATTGATTGGATGCTTTAAGTAAATGGAATTATCAATTATGAATTCTTGAGCATTGATGTAATTTATAGGATGCTTTAAGTAAAAGGAGACAGAATTACTTGAGTCTTGCTGAATTCATTTGCAAATTATGAATTCTAAAGGCTTAACGGAATTGATTAGAAGCTTTAAGTGAATGTAATTGATGAAATTGCTTGAGCCTTGCTAAATATAATTGCCTATTATAATCTCTTGAGCCTTGATGGAATCGATTGAATGCTTTACGGAAATGGAATTGACGGAATTGATGGAATTGACGGAATTGCTTATGCCTTACTAAGTGCCATTGCCCATTATGAATTCTTTAGCCTTGATGGAATTGACCGAAATAGATTTGATGGAATTGCATTTAGCTTTGCAAAATGCTATAGATTTGATGGAATTGCTTGAGCCTTGCAAATTTCATTTGCCAATTATGAATGTTTTAGCTTTGATGGAATTGATTGGATGCTTTAAGTAAATGGAATTATCAATTACGAATTCTTGAGCATTGATGTAATTTATAAGATGCTTTAAGTAAAAGGAGACAAAATTACTTGAGTCTTGCTGAATTCATTTGCAAATTATGAATTCTAAAGGCTTAATGGAATTGATTAAATGCTTTAAGTGAATGTAATTGATGAAATTGCTTGAGCTTTGATAAATATAATTGCCTATTATAATCTCTTGAGCCTTGATGGGATTGATTGAATACTTTACGGAAATGGAATTGACAGAATTGCTTATGCCTTGCTAAGTGCCATTACCCATTATGAATTCTTTAGCCTTGATGGAATTGATCGAAATGGATTTGATGGAATTGCATAGCTTTGCAAAATGCTATGGATTTGATGGTATTGCTTGAGCCTTGCAAAATTCATTTGCCATGAATTTTTTAGCTTTGATGGAATTGATTGGATGCTTTAAGTAAATGGAATTTATGGAGTCTCTTAAGTCTTATTGAATGCAATTGTCCATTATGAATTCTTGAGCATTAATGTAATTGATAGGATGCTATAAGTAAATGGAATTGACGAAATTATTTGAGTCTTGCTGAATTCATTTGCAAATTATGAATTCCAAATTCTTAATGGAATTGATTAGATGCTTTAAGTGAATGGAATTGATGAAATTGCTTGAGCTTTGCTAAATTTAATTGCCTATTATAATATCTTGAGCCTTGACAGAATTGATTGAATCCTTTATGGAAATAGAATTCATGGAATTGCTTTAGTCATGCTAAATGAATTGCGCATTATGAATTCTTAAGCTTTAATAGAATTGATAGGATACTGTACCTAAACGGAAGTGTGTGGGCCTAGCTAAATGCAATTGCCTATTATGAATTATTAATATTTAATATGGGTGTTAAAATGGGCTGAGGTTCATGAGACAACCCGCCAAACCTTATATTTTATTGTAACCTATTAGAATCTTTTGTAGTAGGGGTTTTTTAGCCGTAATCCTCAAAGCTCTATAATTGAGCGGTCAAAGTTTAAGGCTTATTCGCGAGCCAAATGTTTTCTTTCATTTAAATTTTTGTTTTTTTGAAAAATAAATAATATTTAAATATATATAAATATAAAATAAATTATAAATGTAATGTATAAAAATAAAATTTTCAACAGTGATAATATGTTTCAGTAATGAATTTCATCTGCGCATCAGTAAAAATAAAGGGCCTGTTTTATTTATCAAAAAAAAAAAGTCTGTTTGATTGTGTTATGATTTTTTTGTTCTTAAAACTGTTTTGTAAAACAGTTATGAAAATAGTTGTTTTCTATATATTTTTCTTTTTGAAAGTTAAAAATCAAAACAGAAAGCAAAACAACTCAGACATGTTTTCAAAACATTTTTTACAAAACATGTCTTACCTTTTTTTGTTTTTTTTGTTCTGGAAACTAAAAAACTGTTTTCCAAAACAGAAATCAAATAGAGCCAAAGTTTTCTATTGACGTCTAAGTATTTTGTATAACCATATTTGCACTAAAACATACTGTATACAATGCTCCTTTATAGTTTTATGGATAATAATAAGTAAAAAGGTTTTTATAACGATAGTAGTTGAAGGAAATTAGTGGTTTAGCTTTCAAATGTATAGCATATTAAAAACAATTGTTCAATACTAGTATTAATTTTTCATCAATCCTTTTTGTTTTCCATTAACGTTGCTCTTGGGAATGATGCTCTTATAATTCTGCGTGAGAAAATCTTTATTTAATGGTATTATTTAATAACGAAACTCAACAAAGATAGTAAAATTACGTTTTTTGGTAAAAAAAATTAAATTCTAACTTATATTAAATTTTTTTATATTTTTCACTTGTATATCTGTGTATAAATATTGTTTTATTAAAAAAATTAAATTATGACAAATATATATTTTGTATAGAATATTTTATGAAATTGTTAAATATTTATTTGTTAATATAATTTTGAATGTATTAAATATGATTTAAAAAATAATTGTTTTTCAAAATTATAATTTTAGACTACTCGCGAGTTGGCCTTAACCCTAATGGTTGTTGGCTCGTGCAGACCCTTATTAGTGTTAGCCATTTGGCTCTGCGGGCTTTTTGGCCCCACATGCGTGGGCTAGGGCCTAATGGAATTGATGAAATTGCTTGAGACTTGCTAAATACAATTGCCAGTTATGAATTATTAAGTCTTGATTGAATTTGTCGGATACTTTAGGTTAATAGAATCGGCAAAACTACTTGATCCTTGTTAAGTTCATTTGCCCATTATTAATTTTTGAGCCTTAATGGAATTGATCACATGCTTTAAGTAAATGGTAAGGTCACTTTTGAGATAAGAGTTCATATCATATCCTACTGAATATTAACCTACGCTCATTTTAGGATAGCATATTAGATTGTAGATAAGATAAAATGAACCAACATCAACCTTTATCAGGTTGATTGGTCACTTTGGATCGTATAGCCTTGACTAGGGGTATCTATTAAGGAGATATCCCTATGCCTAGCTTGATCACTGCAAAGAATATGACTGTGGTGATAGTGTGGTGAAAGTAATGAATCATGTGTGTTGTATCGTCGAGGAGCCCTTTCATTTATAGGGGCTGCCTCTGGTTTGAATTGTGTAGCTGAGCTGTAATGGCGCGGGGGCCATTACAGCCTTGTCGGCCGTTACTGGATGTAACGTACCAAACGTTACGCCTCCATAATTACGGTCCGTTTCAGGTACTTATTAGGAATATTCGATGGAATATTCCGGGTTGATGAGATGGGCCCGTTAGTGTGGGCCTTCTTACCGGGTTGCTGAGGTAAGCCGACTTACGTGGGTCTTTGTCCGGGTTCATGACACGGATCCATAACAGTTGCCCCCCAGCCGGGCTATCCGATATTTCGGGTTGCCTGGGTGTCTGAAACATGGGTGACGTAACTCGGCATAACTCACTTGTTATATTTTGGTGTATGTGTCTCGTTATGTTTCAATTCCTTTTTGGATCTCGGCCAATGCCTCTCTCCTATGCATGTCTGGCCACGCGTCGTTGTTCGCATGCCTTTGCGTGCTGCAGCTATTTCATGCAGTCTTGTTTACCGTGCGCATTTATGAGTGTCATCATTTCTGTGTGTCGAATCATTGCCTTTTGCGGCGATGGGGTGGCTGTGCCTTTAGCACTTCCACACTGCTTTACTCGTTACGCGCGATTTTGGCGGTTGTAACCCACGATGTATTTTGAATGACCCTATTATCCCTGTTCCTTGGTCTTCCTGTAGCCCCTTTTTATTCTGCAGTTTCTATTTTTCTTCGTCATTTGTTCTACTATCGTCCCTAAGCTCCTGTGGTTTCTGGTTTTGTTTCGCTGCAAACTTTCCGTTCACTTACGCTCTCATAATCAGGTATTTTGCAGCTTTTTACCTTCATTTTACTTTGCTTGCATTTTCCTTCTTCCATTCGTATGTGTGTAGTTTAACGTCCTCCTCGCTTCTCTGTTTTCTAAAACGTGATTGCCTTTTTCCTACTAAAAAGTATTGTCTCTTCTAATCTTAACTCTCTGTTCAAAAAATGGGAAGGAAGAAACCTTCCTTCTCAGTTTTGCGGTGTGTCCAGGAGGATGACGTGAATTCCGATTTGTTGGAACGAATTCCTCCTGGTGCCCGTTACTGGCTTTGGGGGATTCCCAGGACCGCAGAGGAGGAACGGCAAGCCATGCTTCGTGGGCATCGTGGTTCAAGACCTCGTAAAGGTGGTCGAAAAGGCCGTGTACCTCCCAAACCCCGAGTTCCATCATCTACCCGGGCTCCATCATCCAGTCCTCCCCTTCCTTCATCTGAGAGTCCCAGTTTTTCGAGTTCTAATTTTGGGAATTTTCGTCGTTCTCTTCCCGTTTCCCAAGATGTCCCTTGCTTTTCATGTGTCTATCTGAGTTCTCAACTCGTCCAGCAAGGATGTGATTCTTTAGCGGAATCTACCCTTGATAGTTGTCGCCATGGGAGCATTCCAGTTTCTACTCCTCCATCTGGCCGAGTTAATGAGCCAATTATGATTTCTGACTTGTCGTCGTCGTCATCTAGTGATTCATCTGATAGCACTTTAAATTCAGGTATATCCATCCTCATCTGATCCCCTTTTGTTTTTTCATTTCTAGGTATTAATGGCATGTTTCCCTGAAGAAGATGTAGATGAGTCGGGTTCAAGCGAGTCATGTTTCGAGTCTCCCCCTTCTTCTCTAGTTGCTCAGTTCCCTTGGGTAACATATGAGGTTTTAAACACGACGTCTGGAATGAGTTCCGATGACGTGGCTAGTCTTCCTGTTGGGCAATTGGAAAATTATGACATCTGCCCTCCCTCCGAAGATGAACCAGTTTGTTCTGGAGGGGCAGAAGATGAGCCCTGCTCTTTCTTTTTTTACCGAGATGTGATAACACAACTCGGTGTTCGATTTCCTCTGACAGAGTTTCAGATGGAAATTCTTAACCATTTGCATATATCTCCCACCCAACTCCATCCCAATGGCTGGGGTTTTGTAAAAGCTTTTGAACGTTTTTGTGCGTACCTGACGCTCGTCCCGTCAGTTTGTGTCTTTTTCTATTTTTTTCAAGTCGTCTCCTGCCGTACCGGCCGCGAACCCCCTGAACGGAAGGGATGGGTTACTGTTCGTGGAGTCCCAGGTCGTAGGCTGTTCCGAGTTTATACTGATTCCTTTAAAAATTTTAAGGATCAGTTTTTCAAAGTCTCCTCTCATCCTGGAAAGGAGGTGTGGTTTCTTAATAATTGTGGGACTGAGGATGTAGAGGGAAAATTTCCTCTATGCTGGTCATCTGACCATTTCCGGTTTCCCCCCGCAAGTTATCGTTTTAATGAATCCGAGTTGAGTCCTTCGGATATCAACACGGCAATCGCTATTGGGAATTATCTACAAACCCGACAGCCTGCCAGTGTTGCCTCGTTGATTTACAAATCTCAAGAGGAGCTTGACATGGAATTGAGTATGTTCATCTTTGTATTTTTAATTGCCTCCTGATGTTTTTGTGGCCGTGTCTAATGTTTGTTCAATAGTTCCCGATATGGTAGGTCAAGCTCAGGAGGATCAACCCAGCAAAAAGAATGACCAACCTAGTTGGTTATCTGTCTTGAGCCGAGGTGCTCCTACCAAAGCTGCAGATCCGCCCAGCAAAAAGCGGAAAGCCGCAGATGAGCAGCCTAAGAAGCCCGTTGCTGAAAAAACTAAGGCTGCGGAGAAACCAAAAGGAAAACCGGACAAGGTTACCTCGGCTGCTCCAGTGGTGACCCCGGCCGTTATCATGCCCCCTCCTCCTACTGGGATTTCCAAACATGTGTTGTGGAAATCAGGCCTTACCAACCCCCTCCGTGAAGCCATTTGCCCGCCGGAGATATTTTTCAACTCTTCTCCCTTCACAGCTGCGCAGGTCAAAGAATTGGAAGACATGGAGATTGGCTGTATGAAGATGTCGGCTATGGTCCGACCTCTGCTGTCGCTGAAGAGTAATTATCTTCGGACCTATAACGACTTAGCTGCTTGCCAGGGAGAAAAGTCGAAGCTGCTGGCCGAGTTAAAAACGGCCAAGGACGCGCTGGAGAAGGAAAAAGCGGGAGGAGAGAAGCTTGCGGAAAATCTTGCTTCTACTAGGGAGGCCTTGGCTAAAGTCCAGAAGGAATTCAAAGACCTGAAATCTGTGCACGACTTCAATCATAAGTCTTTGACAGCTTTCAAACAGAACTTTGAAAATCTGGAAGCGAAGCTGGAGGAATCCGAATCTACTGCCCAAGCTTATAGGAGTGAACTCGAAAAGGCCATAACGGGTTCGTTTGAGAATGCCCTTAGCCAATTGCGAGTTGTGAATCCCGGGCTGCAGTTTACCACTCGTGGCATCCATTCTCAAGCCTATGTGAGCAATGGCGTTATCATCGGATGTCCTCCGGAATCTCCGCCCTGTGATTCGGCCAACCCTAGTGAGGACAGATCAGTGGAGGAGAAGGGCAAAGAAGTCAACATGCGTCCTCCCCCTTCTTCCTAGTTTATTTTATTTTATTTTTTTTGTAAATTTGGTTTCATGGCTTTTTAAAGCCTTCTTGTAAGGAATATTTGCCGGTGTGTACCCGGCTTTATATAATATGTTTTAGCTTTTGATTTACATCAGCTAGTTTTGTTTATACAACCTGGCCAAGGTTGGAGCATATTTGAACGGATTCCGATTTTGTCATTTTACTTATGACGCATATTTTTGGTTTCGCTATGCAAACTAAACCGGCATACAGATCATTCCGTCATTTAAAACGTGTCTGTGTAAAGTTTTCCAAGGCAGAGGCAATCATGACACCTACCCATCCCTTTTTTTGCAAACAAAAGGTAATAGGTAATTTTGACCTGATCAGGGTCGTTGTTGGCAGATTGCACCTCATGACTCGGTTCGTATTCGATACTAATAACAAATAAGAGTAGATCTTAAATAAGAAATAAATCCTCATTTATTTATTTGTTCGAGTAATACATGAAAAATGCCAGCATATTTGGCTTTTAAATAAAGTCCCTAGTAGAGGATAACTTTTATTATATAATAGATGAGGGCTACTCAACTATAATATGTCTTCAGTTTGTCCGCGTTCCATGTTCTTTTAATTGGTTTGCCCTCAATTGTTTCGAGGACATATGCACCTTTTCCGAGTTTGTTTTTAACCCGGTAAGGGCCATCCCAATTAGCCGCTAATTTGCCTTCTCTTGCATTGCGGTTACCAATGTCTGCTCTTCTGAGAACTAAATCATTGATCTCGAAGCTTCTTGGCCGCACCTTCTTATCATGCCTGGCCGCCATCTGTTGTTTGGCCGTGATATCTCGACAATGAGCTAGAACTCGAGTTTCCTCGATGAGGTCTAACTCGGTAGTGAGCATTCCGTTGTTCTGTTGCTCGCCTTGCGTTATACCATTCATCCGTCTCCAGGAGGTCTCTCCGACTTCAACCGGAATCATAGCCTCACAACCGTATGTCAATCTGAAAGGAGTTTCCCCTGTTGAAGTCTGGGTGCTGGTTCTATACCCCCACAAAACAAAGTGTAGCTGTTGAACCCAGCTTCCTTGAGCGTCTGTCATTCGTTTCCTGAGGCCTTCCACGATTATCTTGTTTGCTGCTTCGGCCTGTCCATTCGACTGTGGATGCTCGACAGAAGCGAATCGGTGTTTGACATGAAAGTCCTGCATCAATTGTTGGAAGTTTTTGTCTATAAACTGCGTTCCATTGTCTGTTACCAACTCAGCTGGTATTCCGAACCTGGAAATTATGCTTTTCTCGAAGAATTTTCGGATTCTAGCTGAGGTGATAGTGGCTACCGGTTCTGCTTCTATCCATTTTGTGAAATAATCTACTGCCACAATTAACCATCTTAGTTGTCCCTCAGCTGCTTTGAAGGGTCCTAAGAGGTCCATTCCCCATTTAAAGAATGGCCAAGGAGAGGATATATAGCTCATTTCCTCTGGTGGGGAGAGGATATGCTTGGCGTGCTTTTGGCAGCTATCGCATTTTTTTACATGCTCTTTTGAATCCATCTCCATAGTTGGCCAGTAGTAGCCAGCTCGCAGTGCTTTTCGAGCTAGTGCTTTGCCGCCCATATGATGCCCGTTGATGCCTTCATGGATTTCTGACAATACGTAATCAACATCTTGATAACCAAGACACTTTAACATCGGGGTATGCAATCCTTTCCGAAACAGCTGATCACCCACCATTGTGTACTGCGTTGCATCCCGGATGAGTTTCCGAGATTCCAGAGCGTCTTCCGGCTTCGTGCCTTTTTCGAGATATTCGATGATAGGGTGCCGCCAATCTGTCGTAGCGGTGATCATCATGACACAACTTGGGTTGGGCAAACTTTGCTGTATTACCGTCCTGTGGTTTCCCGGATTCTTCGTACTGGCCAATTTTGATAATATATCAGCTCGGCCATTCTCTTCCCGAGGTATATGCTTGATTTGGGCCGTGTCGAAGTTGGCCATCAACTCTTTTACCCTCTGCAAGTATTTGATCATTAAGGGTCCTTTGGCTTGGTATTTGCCTTCTATCTGAGATGCAACTAACTGGGAATCAGTGAATACTAACACATGGTTGGCTCCGTGATCCTTGACCTGTAGCAACCCGGCCAGTAGAGCTTCATACTCGGCTTGATTATTTGATGTCGGAAAACTTAACTTCAAAGAGTGTTCTATGGTTATTCCTTCTGGGCTTTCGAGTATGACACCGGCGCCACTCCCCTTTTTGTTAGAAGATCCATCTACAAAGACTTTCCAAGTTTTGCCGGTTTGGTCTTGTTCTTGGTGTGATGACGTCATTTCCATTATGAAGTCGGCCAAGGCTTGTGATTTAATAGCCTTCCGACTTTCATAACTAATATCAAATTCACTTAGCTCGATTGCCCAACTGGCCATCCTCCCTGCCAAGTCTGGTTTATGCAATACTTGCCTAACCGGCTGGTTAGTGCGGACTCGGATTTGGTGTCCCTGGAAGTAGGGCCGCAATCTCCTTGCTGTAATTAGCAGTGCATATGCTACTTTTTCCAATTTTTGATATCGTAATTCGGCTCCTTGTAGCGCTCTACTAATGAAGTAGATTGGTTTCTGGTCCTCTTCTATCTCCTTGATCAGGACTGCGCTTACGGCTTCCTCACCCACGGCCAAGTATAAGGTCAGGATATCTCCTAACTCGGGCTTGGTCAGTATTGGCGGGGTTGATAAGCACTGCTTCAGTTTAGCAAACGCCTGTTGGCATTCCGAGTTCCATTCCTCTGTCGCTTCCTTTTTCAGTAGTTTGAAGAAAGGGAGGGCGTTTTCCGCCGATTTAGGTAAGAAACGTGTCAATGCCGCGATTCTGCCCGTCAGTTGTTGTACCTCCTTTTTATTTTGGGGCTCCCTCATATCCAGAATTGCTCTACATTTTTCGGGGTTTGCTTCGATTCCCCGGTGAGTTAACATGAAGCCCAAGAACTTGCCTGCCGGAACGCCAAATGCACATTTGGCCGGGTTAAGGCGTATACAATATGTCCTGAGTTTGTTGAAAGTTTGTTCCAAATCCTTAATGTGCATTGCCGCACAAAAAGATTTGACAATCATATCATCAATATAGACCTCGACATTCTTTCCCAACTGGTCTTCAAAAATCTTGTTCATCATTCTTTGGTACGTGGCCCCTGAATTTTTTAGGCCAAATGGCATAACATTATAGCAGTAGTTTGCCTTTTCAGCAATAAAGGCAGTTTTTTCCTGGTCCTCGGGATACATTGGGATCTGGTTGTACCCGGAATATGCGTCCATGAAGGATAGGAGTTGAAAACCGGCCGAGTTGTCCACCAGCTGGTCTATGTTGGGCATTGGGTATGAGTCCTTGGGACAGACTTTGTTTAAATCTGTGTAGTCGGTGCAGACCCTCCATTTGCCATTTGGCTTTTTGACCATCACTACATTGGCCAGCCATGTGGTGTATTGTATTTCTCGAATGAAGCCTGCCTCCAAGAGTTCCTTGACGTGATCTGCCAAAACTTGTTGTCGCTCGGGTCCTAACTTCCTTTTTCTTTGGGATATCGGCACTGATCCTGGGTAGACCGATAGTTTATGGCAGCAGAATTGTGGGTCGATACCCGGAATTTCCGACGAGGTCCATGCAAAGACATCCTTGTTGTTCCTGAGAAACTTAGCAATCTCTGCCTTAAGTGAAGGATCAGTAGACTTGCCTATCCGTGTGTACTGACCGGGTTCGTCTCCCAGGGTTAAATCTTCCAATTCCCCATCGGGTTCTGGTCGTGGAACTGTGTCTTCCCTCATGTCGAGTTCAACGACATTGACTGCTTTCCTTTTGTTTGCAGATGCGGGGTTGGGGATGTGTTTATCTCCTGGATGGATTCGAGGGGGGTTTGTCTCCTTCATTGTGTCGAAGTAACAGCCTCGAGATTCTTTCTGATCACCGCAAACTGTGATAATTTCATTGGTACTACTCACCATTTTGATCTTCTGATGCTTGGTGGAGACCATCATGTCCCACTGATGTATTGTGGGTCGACCTAAGATTATATTATATTCAGAGGGAAAGTCGGCTACTATGAACCGCACGCGTTCTGATTTGAACGCGTTTTTTGTTCCCAATGTTAATCTTAGATCTATGTATCCTTTGGGAGTGGTGTGTTGCCCATTAAAGGCTATTAGCTCTGTTCTGCAAGGGTGCAGATCTTCTTCATCGAGATGCATTTTTTTGAATGCGTCCCATAATATGATATCAGCACTGCTTCCGGCAGCCGGCCATCCACCCAAGGCTCCGCTTATTACATTGCATTCACTTCTCCGTGTTTGTGGGGCGTCGTGTGTGTGTGTGTGATTGGATGGAGGTGTGGTGGTGTTTGGTGTGTGTGTGTGTGTGTGTGTGTGTATGTTTCAAGGGAAGGCAAT
>JAVKPL010009466.1:0-36736 GCA_032173675.1 Gastrolobium villosum
GATCACTCAGCTGCTGCACACACACACTCACGTAGAGGGGCCAATATGGCCTAGGGTTTTGTGCAAAGTTAGTATTTATAGGGGTTTAAGCCATGACGCGCAGTATTAGCCTTAATAGCAAAGTAAAAGATCTTGATCCCAAACTTCGGAATCTAGACCTAGACATTTTTCTAAGATTTGTCATATTTTTATTTTATTTTTCGGAGCACCTTTCCGGTACGCGCTTTTCCATATCCAGTATCAGTTCTGGCATCAGATTACGTTATTTTGACTTGAAACTTGTTTTATAAGTCCTACATAATATTCTAGTAATTATCATGCATTCGTTATAATTTTCCGGGATACTTTTCCAGTACACATTTATACCGAGTAGCAGAACCGGTATCTGCGCTTTTCTTCCGAAAAGCGACTTTCAGCATTTTTATTCATTCACTATAATTATTTAAGCCCAATATTAATTATTAGGGTCAATTATGGAATTATTTCCTAATTATCATAATTAATTCACTAATTACTTTAATTAGCGGTGCGGGTTCTTACATTCACCCCACCTTTTTAAGGATTTTGTCCTCAAAATCAGAAACATACCTGTCACGAAAATCGGGATACTGTCGGAGAAGCTCGTCCTCTCGCTCCCATGTGCACTCCTCGGGACTACGCCCAGTCCACTGCACCTTGACCATCGGAATGATCTTGCTTCTAAGCTGTTTCTCGCCTCGATCGAGAATCTTGAGTGGTCCGACGGGAGTCTTTAGGTTCTCCCGAACCTCCACATCATCCGGCTGCACCACGTGCGAAGGGTCTGCTATGTACTTCCGAAGCTGAGACACGTGAAACACGTCGTGGATGTTGGCGAGGTTCGGAGGCTAGGCGAGTCGATAGGCAACAGGTCCTACTCTACCAAGGATCTGGTAGGGGCCAATGAACCGAGGGCTCAACTTCCTCACTCCGAGTGCCCGTCCAACACCGGTGACAGGTGAAAGTTTCACAAACACGTGCTCACCCTCACTGAACTCCAGTGGTCGATGCTTGACATCATAGTAGCTTTTTTGGCGATTCTGCGCCTGCTTCAACTTTTCCCTGATCATCTGGATCTGCTGGGTAGTATCTTGGACAAAGTCCAAGCCAAATAGCTCTTTATCTCCAGCCTCAGACCAGCAGGTAGGAGTCCGACACCTCCTACCATACAGCGCCTCGTAGGGTGCCATGCCCAGACTAGCATGAAAACTGTTGTTGTACGAGAACTCTACCAACGGAAGGTACCTATCCCATGCTGATCCCTGCTCCAACGTGCAAGCTCTCAACATGTCCTCCAATGTCTGGATGGTCCGCTCAGTCTGTCCGTCAGTCTGAGGGTGATAGGCGGTACTCAATCTCAACTGCGTACCAAAAGCCTCCTGCAGCGCCTCCCAGAACCGAGATGTGAACTTCGGGTCCCTATCACTGATGATACTCTCGGGCACCCCGTGAAGCCTCACAATCTCACGGACATATAGTTTGGCCAACTGCTCTGTAGTGAAGCTCACCTTCACTGGAAGGAAATGGGCAGACTTGGTTAATCTGTCCACCATGACCCAGATAGAGTCACAACCAGCCTGAGTTTTAGGCAATCCCACCACGAAGTCCATGGAAATACTCTCCCACTTCCACTGTGGAATTTCAAGAGGTTGAAGTTTACCAGACGGTTTCTGGTGCTCAATCTTTACTTTCTGACATATCAAACATTTGGACACGTAGACCGCTATGTCCTTCTTCATGCCCGGCCACCAAAAATTTCTCTTTAAGTCCTGGTACATTTTTGTGGCACCAGGGTGGATAGTAAACCGGCCCTTATGAGCCTCTGCCTTAACCTCTTCGGTCAATGGCCCTCGAGGAATAACAATCCTCCTCTGGAACAGCAGCAATCCATCCTCGTTCCAAGACACACCGTCCTGGTTCTTCACATAATCAAGGCACTCTCTTTGCACTTGCGCCTCTTTAATCTTTTCCATCAGCTCATTAATCACTTCTGCTGTTTCCATTTCGAGCAGTGCGCCCCCAAACAAGGAGTTCACTCTCAAGTCTCTGAACTTTTCGATCACCTCGTAGTCGCTCATCATCAAGCTGGATAAGCTCACGGATTTCCGACTCAAAGCATCAGCTACCACATTGGCCTTGCCAGGATGGTACCTCAACTCAAAGTCGTAGCCCTTCAAGAACTCCATCCATCTTCGCTGTCTCATGTTCAACTCTTTCTGGTCAAACAGATATTTCAGGCTCTTGTGGTCACTGAATACAGCAAACTTCATGCCAAACAGGTAATGCCTCCAAATCTTGAAAGCAAAAACAATGGCTGCCAACTCCAAGTCGTGAGTCGGGTAGTTCTCCTCATGAGGTTTCAACTATCTTGAAGCATAGGCAACAGCTTTCCCTTTCTGCATCAACACACAGCCTAGCCCCTTTCCAGAGGCATCGCAGTATAACTCAAACTGTTCCGCAGGATCAGGAAGGACTAACACAGGAGCGGTAGTCAGTCTCTCCTTCAACTCCTGGAAACACTTCTCACACTCATGTGTCCACACGAATGGAGTCTCCTTTCGGGTAAGGCGAGTCATCGGTAGCACCATCTTGGAGAATCCCTCGATGAACCTCCTATAGTACCCTGCCAAACCCAAGAAGCTTCTCACTTCTGTAACCGTCTTGGGCCTCTCCCAATCCATCACGGCCTCAATCTTGTTAGGATCAACTGCAACTCCATCAGCGGAAATCACATGACCCAGAAATTTCACCGCCTTGAGCCAAAACTCACATTTTGACGGCTTAGCATATAGCTTTTTCTCTTTTAACACTTGCAAAACAATCTTCAAGTGCTCAGCATGCTCCTCCTCCGTCTTGGAGTAAATTAAGATGTCGTCAATGAAGACGATCACAAACTGATCCAGGTACGGCTGGAAGATCCTGTTCATGTAGTCCATGAACACAGCGGGTGCATTGGTGAGTCCAAACGGGATCACCAAGTACTCAATGCCCGTACCTCGAGCGAAACGCTGTCTTTGGGACATCCTCCGGCTTTACCCGTATCTGATGGTAACCGGACCGGAGATCAATCTTGGAATATACGCAAGCACCCCTGAGCTGATCCAGCAAATCATCAATGCGTGGAAGAGGATACTTGTTCTTGATTGTCACCTTGTTCAACTGTCTGTAGTCGGTGCACAACCGCATGGTCCCATCTTTCTTTTTCACAAAAATGACCGGTGCTCCCCAGGGAGACACACTCGGTCGAATGAAATCTTTTGCTGAAAGCTCCTCAATATGCTTCTTCAGCTCCGCCAACTCTGGTGGCGACATCCGGTATGGAGCCAACGATATAGGCCCCACACCAGGCAATAAGTCTATGGAGAACTCTATCTCCCTCTGCGGTGGAAACTCAGGAATCTCCTCGGGAAACACCTCGAGGAATTCCCTCACCACAGGAATGCAAGTGAGATCCTCCTGTGTCCCACTCACCAAACCTCCCAACATGACATAGCCAAATGCCCCTGCTCTCAAGGCCCTCCTCGCCTGCATGACTGAAATGAACGGTGAGGAACTGGCTGTGGGCCCACTCGGAGACATCACCACTTTCTTGGCACAGCAATCAATCAATGCACAGTTTCTGGACAACCAATCCATGCCCAGAATAATCTCCAAGTTGGCCATCGGCAATCCTATCAGATCTACCGAGAAATCACGGCCATCCCACTGAAACGCTACATCGCGATGAACAGTGGAGGTCAAACATTTTTCTCCGGTGGCAGTGGTCACCCGCATCGGTGGAGAAAGCACATCACTGGGCAACTCAAGCCCCACAGCAATAGGGGTAGCAACAAAAGAATGCGTTGCCCCGGAATCAAACAATACATCAACAGCTGAACCACCAATGGTAACAGTACCTCTGACTAGGTTCGGAGCTCTGTCCGACTACTGACGATCCAAAGTATACACACGCCCCGTAGTAGGTGGCACTGCTGGTGCTCCAGTAGGAACCATCTGCAATGGCACAGCCTGCACTGCAGCAACTCTCGCCGTCGGGCAATCTCTGGAGTAGTGGCCCTCCTTGCCACACTGGAACCATATCAGCTGTCCGGTAGAACACGGCCCAAAGTGTGACTTCTCGCATCCCGAGCATCTGGGAGCAGGAGGTCTAGCTGCGTTCCCCTGAGTAGAAGTCTTTTTAAACTGGTTTGGCGCTTGCTTAGCCGCCAACTGTTTGCCCTTGCCCTTGTTTGCAAAGTTTCTGTTCTTCCAGGTAGCGGAACCGCCGGTACCCTGTGGCACCTCAATCTTGGCCTTCTTGGCCTGACTCGCACGGCAGTAGTCCTCAATGTCGCGGCACTGCTGTACCAACGCCCCGAAGTCTCTCGAAGCGGAACCAGCAAGATGTCCAGCAATGTCCTCATTAAGTCCCCTCCGGAACTTTGCCGCAAGAAATACAGGAGTCGGTCTCGCCATGCGGAAATGAGCGAAATTGACCAGCTCATTTAACTTAGCCAGGTACTCGTCGACAGACAACGAGCCCTGTACCAACCGGTCAAACTCTCCCTGCTTCCTCTCCTGTGAGTCATAGGGGAAGTACTGACCCAGAAAGCTCTCCTCGAAGAATGGCCACGTCATCACATGGCCCTGCATCTCGTAGATGTGAGAAAGGTTGGTCCACCACTCATGGGCCTCGCCCTCCAGCATGTAAGTGGCGAACAACAGCTTCTGCGGATCGGTGCACTGCATGATCCGGAAAATCTTGTCCAGCGCCTGAAGCCATCTAGCAGCAGCAATGGGATCATAAGATCCGTCGAAAGAAGGTGGCTTATGCTTGCGGAAAGCATTCAGCCGGCGATCGATCTCGTCACGATCCTCAGCAAATACGGGGATGGTCTGCATAGCCCCCGTCAAGTGACTGCCCTCACCCATATGACTCTGGGTGTCCTCCTGTTGACTAGCGGAGGTGGAGGCGGTGGCGGCGGTGGAGGTGGTGGAGGACACTGGCCAGCAGCAGGACCAGCCCTCAACTCCTCCAACATGACTCTCATCATAGTCATGTTGGCCATCCGGTTCTCCTCCAGAACCTCTGCCGTGGCTCGCCGGTTCGTATCTCGAATAGCGTCCAGCATCGCCTGATTTGCCAACCTCGTGGCTTCCTGGTCGGCTAGTCGGGCCGCCTGCATCTCAGCCAATGCAGCCAGGATAGGATCCGATTGATCCTCGCTCGTACTAGTGTTCCTCCTTGGTGGCACCATGACTCTGCACAAGTTACACAAAGAATGAGTTGATCAGGCCCACGCCATGTGGTCACATATGCATTACCATAACACACACCAATCAGAGAGAACGCAAAGTAGACACGCAACGAACATCCTAAGTTATTGCAATACATACAGGCTTTTCCCTAGAAAGTGCTCTGATACCATAAGATGTAACAGCCCGTGTTAACCCGGATTGTTAACATACTATCGTATTAAGCCACGCTTAATTAAAATGCGGAATAACTTTTTCTTTAATTCAATTATGACGTCATTAAACCTAACCAACTTGATTACTTAATCAATTTCATAAAATACTGCCTGTATGTAAATTGCAAGACAACTAACTGAAATACCTCATATATAAATATAATGTGAGTATCTAAAGCCACAGGACTACAACACATAGCCTGGGTCAAAATCCTGATACTTTAATTACAACTTAAAATAAAAGACAATAACAAAACCATGTGGCATGGACAAACCCCATGCTCACCAAATAAGGCACAATGCCCAACAACAGTCTCAACATATAACTCAAACAAAGCGGAAAACATAACAGCAGTCAATCCAGCAGGACAGCATATCATAATATCAACTCAGCTCTGGCCTCCTGCCACCTGAGCCCTCAACATTGCCTGATCCTGAAATAAGCGTCCCCAAACGTGGGGTGAGATCTCTAACAAGAAATCTCAGTAAGACAAGGGGTCCTCAAGGAGTTTCCACCCCAAGCTCACTTACATGTGTAATATAAGTTCAAAAATAGTATTTACAATATAAGTTCCAAAACTATGCGATGCAGCAATTAATCATGCCATGTGTGTTTATCAAATCTACTGGCCAGAGAAATGTAGGAATACGTCTATACCTACATGAGTACAAGGACACCGCCCGCACCTCACCCACAGCCTCACCATCTTGTATGTACTACATACTCAGGCTTACCGTATAGGTGGACACCACATGCATCTCATAAAAGCACATTGCATATAAATAGCTCAACAGCAATTTCCAAAACATTAAAGCATGTAACACAGCATGCATAAACCCATCCCCATGGGACATGGTGGAACAATAAAATGGCTAAACCGAGGACACGAAAGCTTACCTTGCAAGCTATCAATCCAAGCCAAGAGTCCAACCACTCTCAAGTCCAAAAACAGCAGTATCACAATCTGATATGGACCAATAACACATCAATATTCATGCACAACAAGCATACAACTTAAAGACTACGCCTTTCCTTTACGTTTTACGTCTTAAGGCTTCCAACAAAGCCATAAGCCCTTAGTCATATGATTCTGACTTAGTTCATTAATTACAGAAGTTCGACTTCCTTAATCTAGGGTCCACACACACCCATTAGCTTACTGTTCACACAGCACGGCTACTGTTCTGTGAGAACCCAGGATATCCGGATATCAGAAGGGACATATCCGGATATGTCATATCCGGATATCACACTGACCATATCCGGATATAACATATCCGGATACCCAGGTCCCATATCCGGATATCAATATCCGGATACCATATCCGGATATCGATATCCGGATATCTGTTCGACAAATATCCGGATATCTCACGACAGAATGCAGTTTCTGCATTTCGTGAATATCCATCCCAAAGATCCAACTTTTAACACATGTACACGTTAAAGCATGCATTATTAGTCTATTTTAGGTTCATACTCATTATACCCTCTTGTTTACTCATTAAGCATGGCCAAGACATCAACTTTAAGCATCAAAACTTAAGATCAAAGGTGAGGAAACTTACCCCAAGCTTAAAACAGAGCAAGGTGTGCTCTTGGAGCTCTCCACAAGCTCCTCAACTCAGGCCACACAATGGTGTACGAAAATGCACACCAAGATGAGTCTTTTCTTCTCAAAGGTGGCTTCTTGGATCACCCACAACCAAGAAGAAACTCACAACTCTCACACAACCCCAACTCAACCCTTCCACAACCCTCTAACAGTGACCAAACACAGAGGTGAAGCTCTCCATACACACAAGGACCTCAGCCACACACAACCATGGTGCAAGGAGGGAAGAAAGGTGAAGAAAGATGGTTACTTGGGAGGTTTGTGTATGGAGGAAGGGGTGAGGACACAAGGAAGGTGATCACTCAGCTGCTGCACACACACACTCACGTAGAGGGGCCAATATGGCCTAGGGTTTTGTGCAAAGTTAGTATTTATAGGGGTTTAAGCCATGACGCGCAGTATTAGCCTTAATAGCAAAGTAAAAGATCTTGATCCCAAACTTCGGAATCTAGACCTAGACATTTTTCTAAGATTTGTCATATTTTTATTTTATTTTTCGGAGCACCTTTCCGGTACGCGCTTTTCCATAGCCAGTATCAGTTCTGGCATCAGATTACGTTATTTTGACTTGAAACTTGTTTTATAAGTCCTACATAATATTCTAGTAATTATCATGCATTCGTTATAATTTTCCGGGATACTTTTCCGGTACACATTTATACCGAGTAGCAGAACCGGTATCTGCGCTTTTCTTCCGAAAAGCGACTTTCAGCATTTTTATTCATTCACTATAATTATTTAAGCCCAATATTAATAATTAGGGTCAATTATGGAATTATTTCCTAATTATCATAATTAATTCACTAATTACTTTAATTAGCGGTGCGGGTTCTTACATTCACCCCACCTTTTTAAGGATTTTGTCCTCAAAATCAGAAACATACCTGTCACGAAAATCGGGATACTGTCGGAGAAGCTCGTCCTCTCGCTCCCATGTGCACTCCTCGGGACTACGCCCAGTCCACTGCACCTTGACCATCGGAATGATCTTGCTTCTAAGCTGTTTCTCGCCTCGATCGAGAATCTTGAGTGGTCCGACGGGAGTCTTTAGGTTCTCCCGAACCTCCACATCATCCGGCTGCACCACGTGCGAAGGGTCTGCTATGTACTTCCGAAGCTGAGACACGTGAAACACGTCGTGGATGTTGGCGAGGTTCGGAGGCTAGGCGAGTCGATAGGCAACAGGTCCTACTCTACCAAGGATCTGGTAGGGGCCAATGAACCGAGGGCTCAACTTCCTCACTCCGAGTGCCCGTCCAACACCGGTGACAGGTGAAAGTTTCACAAACACGTGCTCACCCTCACTGAACTCCAGTGGTCGATGCTTGACATCATAGTAGCTTTTCTGGCGATTCTGCGCCTGCTTCAACTTTTCCCTGATCATCTGGATCTGCTGGGTAGTATCTTGGACAAAGTCCAAGCCAAATAGCTCTTTATCTCCAGCCTCAGACCAGCAGGTAGGAGTCCGACACCTCCTACCATACAGCGCCTCGTAGGGTGCCATGCCCAGACTAGCATGAAAACTGTTGTTGTACGAGAACTCTACCAACGGAAGGTACCTATCCCATGCTGATCCCTGCTCCAACGTGCAAGCTCTCAACATGTCCTCCAATGTCTGGATGGTCCGCTCAGTCTGTCCGTCAGTCTGAGGGTGATAGGCGGTACTCAATCTCAACTGCGTACCAAAAGCCTCCTGCAGCGCCTCCCAGAACCGAGATGTGAACTTCGGGTCCCTATCACTGATGATACTCTCGGGCACCCCGTGAAGCCTCACAATCTCACGGACATATAGTTTGGCCAACTGCTCTGTAGTGAAGCTCACCTTCACTGGAAGGAAATGGGCAGACTTGGTTAATCTGTCCACCATGACCCAGATAGAGTCACAACCAGCCTGAGTTTTAGGCAATCCCACCACGAAGTCCATGGAAATACTCTCCCACTTCCACTGTGGAATTTCAAGAGGTTGAAGTTTACCAGACGGTTTCTGGTGCTCAATCTTTACTTTCTGACATATCAAACATTTGGACACGTAGACCGCTATGTCCTTCTTCATGCCCGGCCACCAAAAATTTCTCTTTAAGTCCTGGTACATTTTTGTGGCACCAGGGTGGATAGTAAACCGGCCCTTATGAGCCTCTGCCTTAACCTCTTCGGTCAATGGCCCTCGAGGAATAACAATCCTCCTCTGGAACAGCAGCAATCCATCCTCGTTCCAAGACACACCGTCCTGGTTCTTCACATAATCAAGGCACTCTCTTTGCACTTGCGCCTCTTTAATCTTTTCCATCAGCTCATTAATCACTTCTGCTGTTTCCATTTCGAGCAGTGCGCCCCCAAACAAGGAGTTCACTCTCAAGTCTCTGAACTTTTCGATCACCTCGTAGTCGCTCATCATCAAGCTGGATAAGCTCACGGATTTCCGACTCAAAGCATCAGCTACCACATTGGCCTTGCCAGGATGGTACCTCAACTCAAAGTCGTAGCCCTTCAAGAACTCCATCCATCTTCGCTGTCTCATGTTCAACTCTTTCTGGTCAAACAGATATTTCAGGCTCTTGTGGTCACTGAATACAGCAAACTTCATGCCAAACAGGTAATGCCTCCAAATCTTGAAAGCAAAAACAATGGCTGCCAACTCCAAGTCGTGAGTCGGGTAGTTCTCCTCATGAGGTTTCAACTGTCTTGAAGCATAGGCAACAGCTTTCCCTTTCTGCATCAACACACAGCCTAGCCCCTTTCCAGAGGCATCGCAGTATAACTCAAACTGTTCCGCAGGATCAGGAAGGACTAACACAGGAGCGGTAGTCAGTCTCTCCTTCAACTCCTGGAAACACTTCTCACACTCATGTGTCCACACGAATGGAGTCTCCTTTCGGGTAAGGCGAGTCATCGGTAGCACCATCTTGGAGAATCCCTCGATGAACCTCCTATAGTACCCTGCCAAACCCAAGAAGCTTCTCACTTCTGTAACCGTCTTGGGCCTCTCCCAATCCATCACGGCCTCAATCTTGTTAGGATCAACTGCAACTCCATCAGCGGAAATCACATGACCCAGAAATTTCACCGCCTTGAGCCAAAACTCACATTTTGACGGCTTAGCATATAGCTTTTTCTCTTTTAACACTTGCAAAACAATCTTCAAGTGCTCAGCATGCTCCTCCTCCGTCTTGGAGTAAATTAAGATGTCGTCAATGAAGACGATCACAAACTGATCCAGGTACGGCTGGAAGATCCTGTTCATGTAGTCCATGAACACAGCGGGTGCATTGGTGAGTCCAAACGGGATCACCAAGTACTCAATGCCCGTACCTCGAGCGAAACGCTGTCTTTGGGACATCCTCCGGCTTTACCCGTATCTGATGGTAACCGGACCGGAGATCAATCTTGGAATATACGCAAGCACCCCTGAGCTGATCCAGCAAATCATCAATGCGTGGAAGAGGATACTTGTTCTTGATTGTCACCTTGTTCAACTGTCTGTAGTCGGTGCACAACCGCATGGTCCCATCTTTCTTTTTCACAAAAATGACCGGTGCTCCCCAGGGAGACACACTCGGCCGAATGAAATCTTTTGCTGAAAGCTCCTCAATATGCTTCTTCAGCTCCGCCAACTCTGGTGGCGACATCCGGTATGGAGCCAACGATATAGGCCCCACACCAGGCAATAAGTCTATGGAGAACTCTATCTCCCTCTGCGGTGGAAACTCAGGAATCTCCTCGGGAAACACCTCGAGGAATTCCCTCACCACAGGAATGCAAGTGAGATCCTCCTGTGTCCCACTCACCAAACCTCCCAACATGACATAGCCAAATGCCCCTGCTCTCAAGGCCCTCCTCGCCTGCATGACTGAAATGAACGGTGAGGAACTGGCTGTGGGCCCACTCGGAGACATCACCACTTTCTTGGCACAGCAATCAATCAATGCACAGTTTCTGGACAACCAATCCATGCCCAGAATAATCTCCAAGTTGGCCATCGGCAATCCTATCAGATCTACCGAGAAATCACGGCCATCCCACTGAAACGCTACATCGCGATGAACAGTGGAGGTCAAACATTTTTCTCCGGTGGCAGTGGTCACCCGCATCGGTGGAGAAAGCACATCACTGGGCAACTCAAGCCCCACAGCAATAGGGGTAGCAACAAAAGAATGCGTTGCCCCGGAATCAAACAATACATCAACAGCTGAACCACCAATGGTAACAGTACCTCTGACTAGGTTCGGAGCTCTGTCCGACTGCTAACGATCCAAAGTATACACACGCCCCGTAGTAGGTGGCACTGCTGGTGCTCCAGTAGGAACCATCTGCAATGGCACAGCCTGCACTGCAGCAACTCTCGCCGTCGGGCAATCTCTGGAGTAGTGGCCCTCCTTGCCACACTGGAACCATATCAGCTGTCCGGTAGAACACGGCCCAAAGTGTGACTTCTCGCATCCCGAGCATCTGGGAGCAGGAGGTCTAGCTGCGTTCCCCTGAGTAGAAGTCTTTTTAAACTGGTTTGGCGCTTGCTTAGCCGCCAACTGTTTGCCCTTGCCCTTGTTTGCAAAATTTCTGTTCTTCCAGGTAGCGGAACCGCCGGTACCCTGTGGCACCTCAATCTTGGCCTTCTTGGCCTGACTCGCACGGCAGTAGTCCTCAATGTCGCGGCACTGCTGTACCAACGCCCCGAAGTCTCTCGAAGCGGAACCAGCAAGATGTCCAGCAATGTCCTCATTAAGTCCCCTCCGGAACTTTGCCGCAAGAAATACAGGAGTCGGTCTCGCCATGCGGAAATGAGCGAAATTGACCAGCTCATTTAACTTAGCCAGGTACTCGTCGACAGACAACGAGCCCTGTACCAACCGGTCAAACTCTCCCTGCTTCCTCTCCTGTGAGTCATAGGGGAAGTACTGACCCAGAAAGCTCTCCTCGAAGAATGGCCACGTCATCACATGGCCCTGCATCTCGTAGATGTGAGAAAGGTTGGTCCACCACTCATGGGCCTCGCCCTCCAGCATGTAAGTGGCGAACAACAGCTTCTGCGGATCGGTGCACTGCATGATCCGGAAAATCTTGTCCAGCGCCTGAAGCCATCTAGCAGCAGCAATGGGATCATAAGATCCGTCGAAAGAAGGTGGCTTATGCTTGCGGAAAGCATTCAGCCGGCGATCGATCTCGTCACGATCCTCAGCAAATACGGGGATGGTCTGCATAGCCCCCGTCAAGTGACTGCCCTCACCCATATGACTCTGGGTGTCCTCCTGTTGACTAGGCGGAGGTGGAGGCGGTGGCGGCGGTGGAGGTGGTGGAGGACACTGGCCAGCAGCAGGACCAGCCCTCAACTCCTCCAACATGACTCTCATCATAGTCATGTTGGCCATCCGGTTCTCCTCCAGAACCTCTGTCGTGGCTCGCCGGTTCGCATCTCGAATAGCGTCCAGCATCGCCTGATTTGCCAACCTCGTGGCTTCCTGGTCGGCTAGTCGGGCCGCCTGCATCTCAGCCAATGCAGCCAGGATAGGATCCGATTGATCCTCGCTCGTACTAGTGTTCCTCCTTGGTGGCACCATGACTCTGCACAAGTTACACAAAGAATGAGTTGATCAGGCCCACGCCATGTGGTCACATATGCATTACCATAACACACACCAATCAGAGAGAACGCAAAGTAGACACGCAACGAACATCCTAAGTTATTGCAATACATACAGGCTTTTCCCTAGAAAGTGCTCTGATACCATAAAATGTAACAGCCCGTGTTAACCCGGATTGTTAACATACTATCGTATTAAGCCACGCTTAATTAAAATGCGGAATAACTTTTTCTTTAATTCAATTATGACGTCATTAAACCTAACCAACTTGATTACTTAATCAATTTCATAAAATACTGCCTGTATGTAAATTGCAAGACAACTAACTGAAATACCTCATATATAAATATAATGTGAGTATCTAAAGCCACAGGACTACAACACATAGCCTGGGTCAAAATCCTAATACTTTAATTACAACTTCAAATAAAAGACAATAACAAAACCATGTGGCATGGACAAACCCCATGCTCACCAAATAAGGCACAATGCCCAATAACAGTCTCAACATATAACTCAAACAAAGCAGAAAACATAAACAACAGTCGGAAAACATAACAGCAGTCAGCATATCATAATATCAACTCAGCTCTGGCCTCCTGCCACCTGAGCCCTCAACATTACCTGATCCTGAAATAAGCGTCCCCAAACGTGGGGTGAGATCTCTAACAAGAAATCTCAGTAAGACAAGGGGTCCTCAAGGAGTTTCCACCCCAAGCTCACTTACATGTGTAATATAAGTTCAAAAACAGTATTTACAATATAAGTTCCAAAACTATGCGATGCAGCAATTAATCATGCCATGTGTGTTTATCAAATCTACTGGCCAGAGAAATGTAGGAATACGTCTATACCTACATGAGTACATGGACACTACCTGCACCTCACCCACAGCCTCACCATCTTGTATGTACTACATACTCAGGCTTACCGTATAGGTGGACACCACATGCATCTCATAAAAGCACATTGCATATAAATAGCTCAACAGCATTTCCAAAACATTAAAGCATGTAACACAGCATGCATAAACCCATCCCCATGGGACATGGTGGAACAACAAAATGGCTAAACCGAGGACACGAAAGCTTACCTTGCAAGCAATCAATCCAAGCCAAGAGTCCAACCACTCTCAAGTCCAAAAACAACAGTATCACAATCTGATATGGACCAATAACACATCAATATTCATGCATCACAAGCATACAACTTAAAGACTACGCCTTTCCTTTACGTTTTACGTCTTAAGGCTTCCAACAAAGCCATAAGCCCTTAATCATGTGATTCTGACTTAGTCCATTAATTACAGAAGTCCAACTTCCTTAATCTTGGGTCCACAAACACCCAATAGCTTACTGTTCACACAGCACGGCTACTGTTCTGTAAAAACCCAGGATATCCGGATATCAGAAGGGACATATCCGGATATGCCATATCCGGATATCACACTGGACATATCCGGATATGCCATATCCGGATACCCAGGTCCCATATCCGGATATCAATATCCGGATACCATATCCGGATATCGATATCCGGATATCTGTTCGACAAATATTCGGATATCTCACGACAGAATGCAGTTTCTGCATTTCGTGAATATCCAGTCCAAAGATTCAACTTTTAACACATGTACACGTTAAAGCATGCATCTTTAATCCATTTTAGGTTCATACTCATTATACCTTCTTGTTTACTCATTAAACATGGCCAAGACATCAACTTTATGCATCAAAACTTAAGATCAAAGGTGAGGAAACTTACCAAAGCTCAAAACAGAGCAAGAATGGATCTTGGAGCTCTCCACAAGCTCCTCAACTCAGGTCACACAATGGTGTACGAAAATGCACACCAAGATGAGTCCTTTCTTCTCAAAGGTGGCTTCTTGGATCACCCACAACCAAGAAGAACTCACAACTCTCACACAACCCCAACTCAGCCCTTCCACAACCCTCTAACAGTGACTAAACACAGAGGTGAAGCTCTCCATACACACAAGGACCTCAGCCACACACAACCATGGTGCAAGGAGGGAAGAAAGGTGAAGAAAGATGGTTACTTGGGAGGTTTGTGTATGGAGGAAGGGGGAGGACACAAGGAAGGTGATCACTCAGCAGCTGCACACACACACTCACGTAGAGGGGCCAATATGGCCTAGGGTTTTGTGCAAAGTTAGTATTTATAGGGGTTTAAGCCATTACGCGCAGTATTAGCCTTAATAGCAAAGTAAAAGATCTTGATCCCAAACTTCGGAATCTAGACCTAGACATTTTTCTAAGATTTGTCATATTTTTATTTTATTTTTCGGAGCACCTTTCCGGTACGCGCTTTTCCATAGCCAGTATCAGTTCTGGCATCAGATTACGTTATTTTGACTTGAAACTTGTTTTACAAGTCCTACATAATATTCTAGTAATTATCATGCATTCGTTATAATTTTCCGGGATACTTTTCCGGTACGCATTTATACCGAGTAGCAGGACCGGTATTTGCGCTTTTCTTCCGAAAAGCGACTTTCAACATTTTTACTCACTCAGTATAATTATTTAAGCCCAATAATAATTATTAAGGTCAATTATGAAATCATTTTCTAATTATCATAATTAATTCACTAATTACCTTAATTAGCGGTGCGGGTTCTTACACTCCACACACACATGGCACTGCACAAATGCAATTAGGAAATGGTTTGAGATTGTCCAACTCGTCCCAAACTGTTTTGAGGTGTGTATAGTAATCAGCAACAGATTTGTCTCCCTATTGCAATCGAAAAGACTCTTCCATCAGATCTGAGATTCGAAACACATCTCCTTGAGAAAACCGTTCTTGTAAATCTACCCAAACTTCACGAGCATGCTCTATCCATATGATAGACTTCACTATGGACTCTGATATAGATCTCTGAATCCATGCCATCACCATCGTATCACATCGTTGCCAAGCTGCAAACGTATCTTCGTTTTGATTTGGTACAGGAATACTTCCATCAATGAAACCTAGCTTGTTTTTGGAGATTAAGGCCATTTTCATCCCTCGAGCCCATGAATGATAGTTTTCATCATTTAACGGTGGTGAAACCAAAACTAAAGCCGGACTTTCATTCGGATGCAAGAACAAAGGATGAGAGGGGTTTGTTAGTGGATCCGGAACTGGAACAAGATCAGCCATGACTCAATGAAAATAAAAGAAGGAAGAACGAACGAGAAAAGAAAAACTCTTCAAAACAGAATACCAGAGCTCAATGAGAGCTCTGATACCATCTTGAAGTGGAAAAATGAAATCATTGTATTAAGTTATCTAATCTGATTACAAAGTTCATATATGTAGTCTTGAATGCAGTAGAAAGGTTTTCAACAAACTACGAAACGGACTAACAAACTTAAAACTAACTAACCAACTCAAAGCAAACTAACTAACAGACTTGAAGCTGAAACAGTTAATTTTCATCTGTCGTGATTGGTTCCACGTGGCTTAATGCCTTGATGTGTTGGGCCTGGATTGATTAACTTTGAGCCTGGATTAGATGAGCATGACTCTGGTGAAAGCCCCGAGTCGATTTCGACTCAACAACCCACTCTTTCCCCTTTCCCTCCACCTTCACCACCTCCGTTTCGAATCGGGTCAACCCGTGGATCCCGAACTCGCTCACAAACTCATCCAGAAAACGGAGCACCTCTTCGTGACCCGGGAAGGCTCTCGGGTCGCCCGTTTCGCCCTTCGCCAAAGGGTAATCCAAGAACCCCATGAGCTGCCTCGGAAGATTCGTGCGCAACGAGAGGTAGAGGCTGCTGTGCACGGTTTCTCGGGTTGGGTCTATGCTAAGTGGGTCGGATTCGGTTTTCGGGTCGTAAACCCAGGTGCCTCCGACGCGGTGATTCTTCTCGAAAACGACTACGTCGTGGCCTTCCCTTTGAAGCTCTCGGGCGGCGACGAGGCCAGAGACACCTGCTCCGATCACCGCAACTTTCACCGACCGAGCTATTAAAAATGGCGTTGACTTTTTGTGATGAGATGGAAATGGCGTTGGTCAAAGCTCAGAAACACTTTTACATTGACAATGATGTCTTTTTTTTTTTCATAGCTATTCGATACGGGGTTTTTTTTCTTTATCAAACTGTACACAATAATTAATTGGTAAGAACAATTATTGTTTTGTAAATTTTTTAATAAAAAAGGGATAAATCAATTTATATCTATTTTAGAATAATAACTTTTATATTTAATCTTAATCGCTAATATTACTGATATTACATTGAATTATTAAATTATAAGAAATATCAATGAATAAAATTGAAAGTGAAACTTATTATTATATACAAATATAAATCAATCTTTTCACATATAATATCGTATTAATAATTAATACAATATGATCCACATGGAGCTAGTGCGTGTTTTCTTTTTTTCTTTTTAAATCTTTCTTCGTAAATGGGACCAGAAGGGGTCTTTATTTTGTTTACTTGCAAGTTGCATGGATACCATTATTTAGGGGTGAAAGTTTGGGTTCATAACACACGTTATGACACAATACATATATGAATACAATATGAATTGACACAAATTTAAAGAGGTTAGAACACAAATCCCTTAACATAACATATGAATAATATGTTAATCTCAGTATATTAAAGGTTGTTTTCATCAATTTTGTGTTGACATAATATGACACCACAATGTGATTCAATTTTATGTTTGCAGATTGACACAATATGACAAATTTTTTTATATCAAATTCGCGTCGTATTAACTAATCATGTTAAAAATTATTACACCTACCATTATCTTTGTTTGGATAAAAATGTCCAATTAAAAATAGAAAATATTTAAAAATCTTACAAAATAGAAAAGTAAAGAATTTAATAATATAACAAACCTTTTATATTAATAAGTGAAGAGAACATTAATGGCGTAATAGTATGGGTGTTCACGGTCTGAATTGTATTGGTTTTAAAGCAAAAGTATTTGTTTAAGTTCCTCGGTTTAATTATTTAATCATTCATTCAGTTTTGAATTTTTTTTTTAAATCTAATCCATTCCAATCCAATTTTATTCTGTTTGGATTGAATTGATTTTCAGTTTTTCGAAAAGTCTAAAATTTCAGCCATACAAATCACTTATTATATCAAAATAAAGTTATACAAAGTTACAAAGTACTGACAAATTCAAGTTTTCAAACTAAAGCAAGTCTTAAAACACATGAAGAGTTAAAATAGATTAATAGATGATAAGTCTTCGAAAGTTAAAATTGATAATTTTTTACCTTACATTCAAGAAAAAGCTTGAGATTGAATCTCTAATGTGATATCTTGGTCATGTGACTTTAAAGTTTTATTCTGATACATGAGTAATAGTGATACGAATGGGGTGTGCGTTGGAAGGGATGGGCTGGCACCATTGAGACCGAAGAGGATGACTAGTGCACCTAGTTGGGCTGTGGATTATCAGATTGGCTGAAGGGCGGTAGAATTGTTGGTTGAGGTTGTTATTAGTTGTTAGTTGGTAATAAATGCATGTAGTTTTCTGTTAGTCTGTTAGGTAGTTTACAGTTAGTTTGTTAGTAGGAATCTGTTAGTAGTTGTTAGTCTGTTAGTCGTTTGGATTGTAAAGTGGGTCTATAAAAAAGCTATCTCACTGTAAACTAAAAGGTCATTAATTCATACAAGTATTTTCAGAGTTCTCAAGAGTTCTTCTCTTATCAATTGGTGCTTTCAAGGCTTCTCCATTTTTCTTGCAATCATGAAGGTGCAGGAACTTGCAGAAGAGTTCGAATCCTTTCGGCTTCGTATGGAGCAACGCTTCGAAGAGAATCAGGCACAGATTGCGACGTTCAATTCTCAACTTCAGCAAATTCATGCTGCTGTTATGGGATTGGAAACTCGTGCTCATGATTCAGGACCGGTTCGTCATTCTCACCAATCTTCTGATCATGTTAGTGCTTCTAATCATGCTGTTCGCTTTGGTAATCATATTGGTGATTATAATGATCCTCGTTCATTCTTTAAATTCGTTCGTATGGAATTTCCTTCTTTTAATGGCAATGATCCCAATGGCTGGATTTTTAAAACGGAAATGTTGTATGCTTTACAACAAGTTCCTGAGGATTATAAAATTCAATTGGCTGGGTTGAAAATGGAGGGAATTGCTGCTCCCTGGTATCAATGGTTGTATAGAGGAGGTACGTTGAAAGGTTGGAATGATTTCAAGGTGGCTTTATGTCAACGTTTCGGGGCTGAAGCATACTTGGATTTGCATGGGGTGTTATCCAAGTTATCGCAAACTGGCACTTTGAGTGATTACATCCGTGATTTTAAGGCATTGATTAACCAAGTTTCTGATTTCTCAGATGAAGTACTTGCTAGTTTTTTCATGTCCGGATTGCAGGCTCATTTGCGTCGTGCTATTCAATTCCACAAGCCTACATCTCTTCATCAATCTATGCAGTTGGCGTTAGCTTATGATGCACATCATGATGAATTGAAGAGTTCTTTTACTTCTACTTCGAAGTCTATTACACCACGTCCTGTGTTGAATACGTCTCCATTGTTGACAAGTCCAGTGCATAAAATCACAAATTCCTTAGGGCCACTTGCACTACCTGCTCCTTCCTTGTCTTCTTCTTATAAGAAAGTATCCCATGAGGAGATGCAGAAGCGAAGGGAGAAGGGCCTTTGTTATTATTGTGATGAAAAATGGACATCTCGCCATAAGTGTCAGTCCAAAATGCTGTTGATGGTTGGGGAGTCTGTGGATGTTGATGTTGATTCTGATGAACAGATCGTGTGGCAACCAGATCTGGTACAAGTGGATGGTGGTGATGCGGCATTGCACTCCATGGTGGGAGACTCCAATCCACGTGCTCTACAATTTTCTGTTCAGATGAAGGGAGCACATGTGGTGGTTTTGGTCGATTCAGGTAGTTCTCACAATTTCATTAATTGTGAGCTAGCTAAGCGACTCAATCTATCCATGTTAAAGACTAACAAAATGAGAGTTCATTTGGGCAATGGAGATTTTATGCAGTGTGACAAAAAATGCATTGATGTCTCCCTTGTTATTCAAGGACATCATTTTGTGGTGGATTTATGGGTGATTGATTTGCATCAGATTGGGGTGATCCTGGGCATTGGTTGGTTGGGCACTTTGGGCAAGGTGTTGCATGATTACAATCTCATGACCATGGAATTTCAGTGGGGTAAAGGAAGGGTGATATTGAAAGGGACGTCTACACAGCACCAACAGTCTACCTTGCTGTTGCATCAGGGTGAACAGAAGACGCATAATTCTGAGTTGGATGTTTTGAAACTTTCCATTGCTCAAGAGTTATTTTTACCATTCCTACCATGCTTCCCCCACCAAGGAATTGTGATCATACTATTCACTTGGTCCACGGATCTCAACCAGTTTCGGTCCGTCCTTATAGGTATGCCTATCATCAAAAGGCTGAGATTGAAAAGCAAGTAGCTGTTCTCATGGATTCGGGCTATATTCGTGAAAGTAGAAGCCCATATTCATCTCCTGTGTTGTTGGTTAAGAAGCATGATGGTACATGGAGAATGTGCATCGATTATAGACAGCTTAATAGTATTACCATCAAGGATAGGTTTCCCATTCCTACCATTGATGAGTTGATGGATGAGTTGTTTGGTGCTATGGTGTTTACTAAGCTTGATTTGAGAAGTGGATATCATCAAATAAGAGTAACACCAGAGGATACATTTAAAACAGCCTTTCGCACCCATGAGGGTCATTATGAATTTTTGGTCATGCCATTTGGCTTAACCAATGCACCTTCTACTTTTCAAGCAGCTATGTATCACATGTTCAAGGCACACCTTCGCAAATTTATGATTGTTTTCTTTGATGACATCCTTGTGTATAGTGCATCCTTAGTTGAGCATGTGAATCATTTACGCATAACACTACAATGCTTGTTGGATAATGGATTTTTTGTCAAGTTGAGCAAATGTGCATTTGGTGTGTTCGAAATCGAATATCTCGGTCATCTGGTGTCTGGAGCAAGAATAAAGGCTGATCCTCACAAAATATCAGCTATGATTCAGTGGCCAACTCCTGGTAATATCAAGCAGCTTCGAGGCTTCTTGGGACTGACTGGGTATTACAGGCGGTTTGTTCAGCAATATGCTTCCCTGGCTGCCCCTCTCACTGATCTTCTCAAAAACGATGCTTTCCACTGGTCTACAGAAGCAGCATTTGCTTTTAAAAACTTGAAGGCTGTCATGAGTGAGACACCAGTACTGCGGTTACCTGATTTTAATCAATCTTTTGTCATTGAATCAGATGCTTCCGCATTTGGTGTAGGTGCAGTTTTGTTGCAGGAAGGTAAACCCATTTCATTTTTTAGCAAGAAGTTGGGTAGTCGAATGCAGGCAGCTTCAACATATGTGAGAGAGCTCTATGCAGTGACTGAGGCTGTGAAACGTTGGAGACACTACTTGTTGGGGTCACGGTTTATTATCAAAACGGATCACAGAAGCCTTAAGGAATTGTTGACTCAAACCATTTCTACTCCCGAACAGCAAAAATATGTTTGTAAGTTACTGGGATTTGACTTCTCAATTGAATATAAGAGTGGATCATCAAATGTGGTGGCTGATGCTTTATCTAGAAGTTTGGAGAATGCATCCACTGAAGCAGCTTCACTGTTGTATCTCACATCTCATCCACGATATGAATTGTTGGATCAACTTCGTACAGAGAACCAAACTGACAGTTACTTGGTGAATTTACATCAACAGGTTAGTGACAGCAGTTGCTTGAGAAGTGATATAACTGTTCGTGATGGCATCTTGTTCCATCGAGGAAGGTATTTGATCAGCCCTACATCGAGTTTAAGACAGGAACTGCTCAAAGAAGCTCATTCTTCCCCAATTGGAGGTCATGCTGGCATCACCCGAACCTTTTTGAGGTTGACAGCTTCCTTCTATTGGGAACACATGCGAAGGGATGTTGCTGATTTTGTGAAGATATGTCATACTTGCCAGTATGTAAAGACAACTACTAGCCCTCCATTGGGACTCTTGCACCCGTTACCGATACCAGAAGGTGTGTATGAGGATGTCAGCTTGGATTTTATCACCGGTCTACCACATTCTGCAGGTTTCTCTACTATTTTGGTGACTGTGGATCGCTTGACCAAGTATGCCCATTTTGGAGGATTACCAGCTACTTATACAGCTACTATGGTGGCTCGATTATTTTGTGACATGGTTGTAAAGCTTCACTGTTTTCCTAAAACACTGGTTTCTGACAGGGATCGCATTTTTATCAGCCATTTCTGGGCTGCACTGTTCAAGTTGAGTGGCACAACTCTGAAAATGAGCTCAACTTATCATCCACAAACCGACGGTCAGACGGAGGTTACAAATCGGTACTTAGAACAGTATTTACGGGCATTTTGTCATGACCAAAATGGGAAATGGTTTTTGTATCTAGGATGGGCGGAATTGCATTATAATACAGCTGTACATTCATCTATAGATATGTCTCCTTTTCAAGCTTTATATGGGAAGCAACCAACCATGATACCATCTTATGCTCAAGGAAGAATACGGGTGGCTGCATTAGATACTATGTTATCTCATAGAAATGAGTTGTTGGCAAGTTTGAAGAGTCACTTACATGCAGCTCAAAACCGAATGAAAGTTGCAGCAGACAAACATCGAAAGGATAAGGTGTTTGAGGAAGGTGATTTGGTGTTAGTTAAGCTTCAACCTTACAGACAAATCTCTGTGGCAAAAAGGGGGAATCAAAAGCTCGCTAAGAGGTATTATGGTCCCTTTCCTATCAAAAAGGTCTTGAGTGCGGTAGCATATCAGTTGGAGTTGCCCCCTACGTCTCGGATTCATCCTACATTTCACATATCTGTTTTGAAGGTTTTCCATGGTAATTCTAACATTCCGGTATTGGCCTTGCCGGATATTTACCGCGAAAATAGGCCTCTGCAGCAACCAGTATCAGTGGTTGATTTTCGAATTGTTGCTCCTCATGGAATAGAACCCGCCCAAAGGTAAGAGATGGCTTTTGTTACACAAAGGTAAATGAGGAATTGTACAGAACGAGGAAGTGCTGAAGTGGAAAATAAAACAAGAAAGTAAAAAAAATATCCTGATGACTCATAAGCACATCTTCAGGCCCATTGATCAAAGGAGAACCATAGCCACCATTCTTTTGCCTTTTCCCATGTCACCGTACACTCATATCAAGCCAAAACTGATTTTACACGAGCATGTGTGGAGCGGATTAAGGGTTGTAATCTCTTGGTGATGCACATGCAAAAGAAGATTAATCAAGTTATGAAAAGAGGGAAACACGTGGATTCTGATCTAAGGGCTCACGTTGTTGTTGCTTTCAAGCAGGAGGAGATATAAAGAAGCAACGGGTAAAGGATTGGGGGTTATTTTCTGAATTTCTTTCCTTCTTTGTTTTAGGAACTTAGATTTATTTTCATTTTGTTAATTTTTTTTGTTATGAGCAGAGCACATCTTATGATGTTGCTGCTGCCTTAGGAATTAGTTCTTGTTCTTTATTTTTAATTTTAAGTCTCTGTCGCTGTTTGGGATGCTCTTAATCCTGTGGTTATGAGCTAAATTTGTTAGAGTTGGGTTGAAAGAATACCCAGAACTCATTTGTTATTAGTTGTTTTTTTAAAGCTTAAATGTTTAATTTCCAGCTTGTTTAATGTTGTGTTTTTCATTGTGAGTTTGATATGTGATAGCCACTAGGGGTGTTAATGGGCCGAGCCGAGTCGAGCTTTGATCTTAACGAGCTAAGTCTGTATTTAAACGTGTCCGATTAGCCTTAGCCTGTTACCTGTTACGAATATAATATTAGCTTGTGGTCTGGTTCATTTACAAAAAATAAAAGTCTGCCTTAAGAATGTGGCCTGTTTATTTATTAAAAATAAAAATCTTACATTTCAATTTGCAGCAATATTTAACCCATTAATCATGCACTCGTATGTATTTTTTTGTAAGAAAATAATAGTTGTTTCTTTTATAATAAAAAAACATATTAATATTAAAAAGTCAAAATAACAACGGCACATTTACTTTACTTTACGTTGTTTTTCCTTAAAAAAAATTTAACAAAGGGGAAAGCAACAGAACTAGAAACAAAACAGAGTCTAGGGCAAGTAGTGCACATTAAATCTCTAGCAAACAACTCTCTACAATTCATAGGGACTTCAAGAAAAAATTGTAGATCCCAGGTGTCTAATAGTCTCCATTTGGTTGCCAAAGCATCAACAACGGAATTACCTTCATCTTTTTTTTCTACATCTTATATCTTTATCTTCATATCTCTTATTTCTTTACCAATCATTGTTAGTAATTATAAAAAGTGGCACTCGCTGTCTCAAATGATTAATATAAAAATATAAAAGATAAATAAATTTATTGTATACGGGCCAGCCTCCAAGGCTTCAAGGCCGGGCTTGGCTATGGAAGCCTGAGGCATTTTAAATAAAAAGGTTTTTGCATGAGTATAAGTCTGGGTCCAATAATTAAAAAAGACAGGCCGAGCCGGGCCGAAACGGGCTGAGCTTAAGGCCCCTGGCCTTATTATCGCTCCTAATAGCCATACATAGGCAACTCATAGTGGTGTGGAATTATTGGAAAATAACCCACACTAGACTTCACATTAAGCACATGGAAAGTTGAGTGAGATATCTCTCAATGGGTATGGCTCCAAACATGAAGTTACCCCATGTAACTTAAGAAAATGGTGCTTCAAGGTCTTGTATTAATGGATGCACAGGGATATTTCATCTGTTATTTATAGGAAAACTTGTTGTTTGGAAACAATGGTTGATTTTGTATTCCCATTAAGCTGGAACTGTTGAAAAAGCAATAACTCTTTTCTTTCAAGCAACTTAATAACAAATGAGGGATGGGGAAATTGAAATCCAACTTGTTTTCAAATACTGTTTTTAATCAATCTTTGCTGCCACTTCTTATTTTTACTCAAATCAGAAATTCTAATTTTCTGTTCTAAAAGTTAAGAAAAAATCATAAAAAATATAAATTCTCTCATTTAATTAATTTCCAATTAGTTCTTCTTCTTGCAACAACTCAATCTCTATTTTAAAAAGAAAATCTTCCCAAAAATATTTTCCTCACACTTAGCTTCGCATAGCAGCTTTTCTAATTTTATTTTATTTTTGTTTCTGAGTAGCAATTACAATTTCATTCAAATTAAAATCGCCAAGATCCTTGTCGGAACGATATTAGGGTCTGAAAAACGCACTATATTACTTGTAGCTGTGTATACTTGTGTATATCTTGCATACTGTTTAGCAAGGCGAACAATAGACAATAAAAAACTAAAGCAAGATCGTTTGCTATAAAAAAATCCAAGACTCCAAGTCTACAAAACATCAAGATTCGAAGTCAACATCTTTAAAAAGTAATAAATGCATAATACATTGGATCAATTTTCACCAACCAAATCCAATTAAAAAAAGCAGTTTTGAAGTAAAAGAAATATTTATAGCCGAGTAAAACAATATTAACTACTTGACATTACAACATACACACATATACATAATCCCGTCATAGATACATAACAGTACATCGACTATAAATGCCTTTCAAAATGATTATCAATTGTATAAGTGCATGATCATATACGTCATGCAATACAAAACATGCCTATACAGTCATCCAAAATAACTAAGTGTCTCATACTACTGAATCCTCTATCCTCTGTGCACTGGTCCCTTGCCCTGTAAGGGCTCTCATGCTATTAATGTACCTGTAATTTAAATTATAACCCCATAACGTGGTGGGAAATGAATCCCAATAAACTCTGGGTTTATGAAGCAGTCTCCACCCATGAGTTCACTTTCTGCATGAAAGGTCAGATATAAAGCATATAATACAATTTGTAATCTTTGTCAATGTAATACAAACTGGAATATTAGTTGAAAGTTGTTGGATGCAATAATATGTGCTATAACTTAATCATGCATTATGGATGTTGCTTGGTATATATGTGTTTATACCACATCTCTGGCCCGTAGATAGATTGTTGTATTTATCGTATGAGACTTCCACTGGAGAGGCCTCCTAGGGAGTTCAAGTTGGTCGGGGGCCATAGAGTCGTTATCCATTGAGGAGCACTCTAGGAATGTCTCGGGAGTTATAGTTGTGGGTGCCTTAAATTATATCTTGGGATATATTCTTGGATGTGGACCCGATTGAGATGTCGTATGTCATAGTGCCATATTGTTTTGCATGTTCCACTTATATCTGTATTATTTCTTTGTACATCTGATATGCCTCCAGCATATATATGATTTTGAGCCAAAAAGAGAAAAGAAATCTTGATCAATCTTGGATAAAAAGGGCTGTGATTGCTGTTAATTTGATAAGTCCCAATCTGAGATTGTGCAACTGATTTCCTTCTGATTTTGTAGGGAAAGAGAACAAAAAGAAGCCCAAAATGGAAGTACAATATTGAAGCCCCACGCTGATAGCGTGGGTGTGACGCTGACAGCGCCAAAAGCAAATTTTATCCAGAGACATCCATGCTCACAGCGTGGAATTCGCGCTAGTAGCGCTAGCCAGTCATTCCATCCACGCTGATAACGTGGGATTCACGCTAGGAGCATGGGAAGTACGAAAAATTAGTA
The DNA here is from genome assembly GCA_032173675.1 of Gastrolobium villosum. Lineage (NCBI taxonomy): Eukaryota > Viridiplantae > Streptophyta > Magnoliopsida > Fabales > Fabaceae > Gastrolobium > Gastrolobium villosum. The sequence goes on from JAVKPL010009466.1 coordinate 26,312, forward strand.
AGCCATTCATATTAGAAACTGATTGGGCCGGATATACGATATCAGAAACAGAATAAGCCGGAGATACGATAAGGATATGATCAAGATTTCTAAGCAAGGGCAAAAAGTCTATAAATAGAGACTTAAACCCTAGAAGAAAGGATCTTTGGCTGGAGAGTGTTGAGAAAGCTCTTGTAGACTCGTGCCGGAGATCAAGATTTCACCTTCATCTTTTTCTTCTTTTCTTCTTCTTTATGAATTCTTTTTATTTTAATTTGTTTAAGTCAGATATGAATATGTCTGGCTAATTTCTTTTTGTAGTTGGGATCACGGACCCGATGTGAATCCTTTATATTTTATGTATTGATATTTTATAAGTTAATTAGTTAGTTTGGTTTATTCTACCTGGTTTAATTTTCCCATATCCTTTTTAGAATTGGCCACTCTAAATTTTAGGGCTTTGAGGGTTAGAATTCACAATAGACATGTTGGGGTTTTAATTCGGACAAGGGTAGAATAACAATTTGTGTGTGATCTAGACATAGGCTTACATAGATTGCAGACTCATAATTCATTTGCTTAATGCTTAATTCAAGAGGGATTACTAAGACATTAGTATTCTGATTGGGTTAAAGGTTTGAAATCACTAAGACATTAGGGTTCAACTATTTTATAGGGAAATAATGAATTGTCTAAACAAACGAATTAATTAATTATAAAATACAATATAAGAATATAAGGGAGGATCGGAGGTGAAGTGCATCCTGGCTACATCCTTTTTATAAACTTTTCATCAATACTTCTTGTGTTCTTGATCTTTTCTTGCATGCGTTCAAAATTAATAGTTATTAATTTTCTATTTTAAATTCTGTTTTCAAATTCTAAAAGGGATTTGATTTTCTCATGTTGCATGAAAATTCAATTCTCATGTTGTAACTCAGCTAGTGGTGGATCCCACATTTATTAAAAAGGAAAAAAGAAAAGCTTTGCACACAAATCAAATAGTTACAACATAAGAATTGAATTATCATGCAACATGAGAAAATATTTTCCCATTCTAAAATCAATTATCTTCACAACTCAAACCAATTTTATTTTCCAATTTAAAGGGAATAGCTAAACTAGTACTTGGTGCATTAATCCTCGTGGGACGATACTTTTCTTATCACTTTATTACTTGGAACGATCGGTATACTTATCGTAATCGCAACAAGTTTTTGGCGCCGTTGCCGGGGATTAATTACGCCAATATTAGTCTTAACTTTCAATCTTTGAGATTGGAATTTTTATTTTTATTTTGTTATTAATTGATTTCTCTCTTTTATGTGGGGTAAAGCTAACATAGAACCTTTACAGTTTGATCTAGAAATTGAGAAGACTGCAAAGAAAAACCTGAAGCTAACCAAGCTAAGGAAGTTAGAGGAATCCTCCAGTTCAGAGCCAAAAGCCGAACCCGAGATGGCAGCCAATAATCTACCACCACCGGAGGAGGAATTGATGGAGTCAATCTTGGCTCCACAGTTCACAAGGCCAAATTCTAGCATCATCAGACCACCTATCAACCCCAATAATTTTGATATCCAGCCAGCACTGATAACTCTGGTGGAGAAAAACCCATTTGGCGGAGAAGATTATGAACATGATTTCATATACATATTTATGAGAATCTGTGACACTACCAAGCATAACGGGTGTCAGATTATGCAATTAGACTCTGACTGTTCCCTTTTGCTAAACAGGGAAAACTCTTAGATGGTTGGATAGACAAGCCCCCAACAGCATCAGAACATTGGATGAACTGGCGGCTAAATTCTTTGCTGAGCACTTCTCCGAGGAGACATACAACAAGTTGGTGAATGAAATCACCAACTTCACTCAACAACCAGGAGAAACTCTATGTGCAGCTTGGACCAGATTCCAAGAACTAGTCAGAAGGTGCCCCGCTTATGATCTGCCAGACGGGAAGAAGGTCAGAATCTTCTATAATGGAATGTGACGTGAATCGGCAAGTGTACCGAATCGCGCAAGTAATAAAATGATAAGTCAAGTTCGTATCCACAGAGAATGTGTCCAAATCAATTAAACTATCCTTTTTAAGATTAAATATTTCAAGATGTTTTTGACACGAATGTCAGGATTGTGTGGGAATTTGATTTGTAAAATAAAAAGATGTATTTTTGTTCTTTTTGAATAATAAAGAATCCAATAAAATAAGGGTTTGAATATATGAGAAAAACGCTGCAGTTAGAGAACACTCACCGATGATCCCCACCTTTTACTCTGGATTAAGTTAAATATTAATATATAAATCGTGAAATTAGATAATTATCAGATAAAGGTATCAATAGTTAATTCTCAATCCCTTGAGGAATTAACCCTTTAATCTCATATAGAACCCTAATTCCTTGAGGTGCCCTATATGAGATCAAGCATAAAGATCGATAATTAAAACATCTACAATATGAATCATGTCTATCCCTAGATCATGTTCATACCTTCGTTCTATTCCCTTTCTGGATTAAAGACCTCAGATCCCTCTTGTTGGCCCTAATCCTCAGATTTATTATTACTTACTAGATTGATCGGATCTAATAATAACAATAACAATACGATCAGAATAGAACGAAATTCAAAAGATAAATATATCAATAAAAACTCAATCCATTGTATCAGGGGTTCACAAGGGTTCGTGACCCTAACTACAACAAAGAGGTTCTAGCCAACCATTATCATGGCTAGAATCCAATGTTCAAATGAAAACATAAAACTACAAGAACTACAGAAAGGTAGAAGAAGAGATCTCTCCAGAGCTTTCGCCTCCAAAATGACCTCTGAATTGTCCAGAATATGAAAAGTATGTTTTAGGGTTGCCTTGTGCCCTTTTTATGCACCTCAGAATTTTCCTTTTCTCGCAACTGACAGCTGTCCATCTCAACCCTACGCTTGGAGCGCAGGATCCACGCTCCAAGCGTGGAGCTTCTGCCTATTTTCTCCTTGTCTACGCTTCAAGCGTAGACTCACTGTCTTGAGGTCTTTTCCTACGCTTCAAGCGTGGGTTGAACGCTTGAAGCGTGGAGCTTCTGTCTGATTTTCTTCCTGCCCCTTTATTTGTCATTTTTCTCCTATAAACATGAAGAATCTGAGTGAGAGAGTGTCTGACAGTTTTTATTCAATAATTTCACCACATATACACCTTTATACACAGTTTTAGATCTGATTTCATGTTTTTTTGATCTATAAAAGTATATATGCTGGGAGCATATCAAACAATTCCCAGATTTAGACATTGTTGTCCTCAGCAATAAACTGATTCAAACTTAGAAAAATGTACAGTAGTATTTCAGCACAATATCATCCAAACAATCGAAGAAATTACTATGTCATGCCTGACTGAATTACTGCAAGAATTTCTAATTATGCCCTTACTTCTCTGAAAAATCATGAATGTAGTCTGAACATCCCTCATCAAGACAAAATATATCACTCCCACTCTGGTGTTTTTAGGGTATTAGACATACACAACCATCACAGCCGTAACACTGCCATAAGCTTGATCATATTCTCAAGATCCTTAAAAATGAAGGATTCAACCGCATGCATTTAACTGATCAAAAGGACTTCCAATGGTTTTAATTTGGCCTGGCTACAGGTAGGAATTTGTATGGGAAGTGGCTTCAAACACTATGAGATTGAAAAACTGAAGACAACATAATTTATATAATTTCAACTCATCAGTTTTGCTCCACTAACTTGCCCACAGAATTTCGGGAAGTCAATTCCTATGTTGACCAACAATGCTTCACCCGCATTTTTCTTTTCCTTTTTTTTCTGAATTTTTCTGTTTCTTCCTCTCTTTCTTTTCCAATTTTCTTTTTCCCTTTTCAATTTGCTTAGTGTAGTGGAGCTTACCTTAGACATTTTCTTTTCTTCTTGAGAAGAATCAGCAATTCAATCTCACTTAATGTAAGTTAACATGGATATGCTAAGCAACATTCTGGTAATTATCAATGAGCAGGCTTGGCTCAAGGGGATAACAATGGAAAAATTATTTATATAGGTGAGCTATATGGCCAGGGCTATCAAGAACAAACTGCCTTATCATATCAGTTAAAATGCATGCCTTGTAGAGAAACAAACCAAGTTCTAGAGTGTTACTACAGTAAGGCCTCTCAGAAAAAAAATTACTGTATAGGCTCAAACCTCAAAGGCTATGATTTCAGACTAGATTTTCACAAAGATATCAGGCATATCATGTATTCTAGCACATAATTTCAGACAGACGAACAATCATAAACTCTACTCATGCCAAGTGACATCATGCCGAAATTTTCAAAACTTAATGTACTTCCTAAGATGAACTCAATCATTTGTTAGGAAAACAACACCTAGATCTGAGATTATCAATAGGCATATTCCAAACAACAGGCATATTCCAAAAAATTTTGCTGAATTTTTAAAATCACTATAACCAAGACAGATATTTAAAACTGAAAACGTAAATTGGTTCGAATATCTCCCCTGAAATGAAGTGTGGTTCCACAATTGCAGCTAAAGTGCATGAACAGGTGGGCAAGACTATCCACCATTCCCAGATTTTAGAAATTGCTGTCCCCAGCAATAACTAAGTATAATCAATTAAGAACAGCTGCGCAATTGAAACACACATCATTAACAATATTGTATCAGCAAAACAGTGAAAAATACCCTTAGATGTTCATATCCAAAAAAGTAGAATTGACCCTAACAAAATCCTATTGGTCATTTAAAACAAAATTAAAAATTAAAATTAACAACGTCCGAGAGAAAAATAATAAAATAACAAAACATCCAGTGATCACTCCTCCATGGTGTACTGCTGGAAGGAGCTAGGAGGATCTGCTGGATCTATCCCCATCTTCAGGCACATGGCCTTCATCATAGCATGCATTTCGAGTATGATGGGAGAATCCTCATAGAGTGGCTGGCGAGCAGAGGATGATGCTGCAGATGTCTGGGGTGCTGGAGGTGCCTGAGGTACTGACGGATCCTGTGGGTCTGGAGGAGGTATAGGATTGCCTTGGCTGTTTAGAAGCCATGCTGCATGTTTTTTTGATTCCTTGTAATAACCTCCCAAAGCAATCTTTGTCATAGGCTTTTCAGCCTTCACATCCAATGGCTCAGAAGCGGGAATTTCAACCCCAGCTCGAATACATAGATGAGAGATCAAGGAGCTGTGAGCCAACAGACTATTGTCCTTGCTTTGAGTAATCAGGTGGACAATTCTGTCAGAGAGAGAATAGCAGCCATGTTCAGATTTTTGTCCCCCATCAGCACATAGTATAGAACAGCCCTCTCGACATTGACATCACTTTTATTTGTAGAGGGAATGACCGTAGCATTCACAAAAGTGTGCCAGCTGATAGCCTCACCAGTAAGGCAGAGTCTAGTGAATTTTTCGGGTACATTAGTGAGACCCTGCCTAAACTTCCATTCAGAGAATGGACTGGTGATCTTTTCCCGGATTTCATCAGCAATGAGAGGCATCTCTTCCCGATAATATCCTTCCGACGGCTGCATCAAATTGAATAGTCGGACAAACTCACACTCAGCAGTAGGGTCATATGAAGTTTGCAGGAATGCTTCAATTGTCGCAGCATCAAAGGGTACTTCCTTCCCTCTCACCCAGCTCCTTCGGGTGGCATTGACAGTGGTCTTATCAGCATTGGCTAGGAATTCTCTGAGAATTCGCCCAGAACTGTCCTGTGGAAAGGTAACCAGTGTCCTCTATCGTCTCCTTTGAATTACTGAATAAATATCATCAAAAAGTAGGAGATTCCCCAAATCGAACCCCCTCTCTTTAATCACATTTTTATTCAGCAGCTTGGTTTCATAAACGTCCTGCTTTTCAGCGGACAAAAACCTTCTGGAGTCAAAGTTTGTGCGGGGTCTTTTAGTAGCAGATGACCCTTCGGTGCCCTTTTTCATTCTTTTTTCCTTGTCTCCAACCATTTTGATGAAAAAAAATGTAGCAACCTAGCTCTCACTCCCAGAATTTCTCACCCAAGAACAAATGCCACTGAACAGTGGTGATAGGGTGGTGCACGGTGGAATGGTGGAGTTGAGATGGATTATGAAGATGTGTGGGAAGGTTGGTGATGGTGGAAGGATGGAGTGGAAATGGTAGGAGAGGGTGGTTATGTATGGTGAAGAGGGAGGAGATGGTGGTGTGTTGGTAGAGAGGGGAGATGGTGAGGGGAAAGGGTGAGAGGGAGGTGTGTGTGGTGGTGGTGAGTGGTGAAGAGGATGTGTGGAGGTGGTGGTTGGTAGATGGAGAGGGGAAGAGTGAGAGAGAGGAGAGGGGAAATGGTAGGAGAGGGAGAGAAGAAGAAAACGGGAGAGAAGAGAGGAGGGGGGTTGTGCGCGGCGCAGGGAGAAGAACTAGGGTTGACCACTTAAACCCTGTTCTACGCTTGAAGCGTAGAGTTCTACGCTTCAAGCGTAGACATACTGCCCCTGTCGGTCCAAATTCCCCATCTACGCTTCAAGCGTAGGGTCCTACGCTTGAAGCGTAGACCCTCTGCCTCTGATCTTCCGAATTCCCATCCCACGCTTCAAGCGTAGGGTTATACGCTTGAAGCGTAGGACTACTGTCCTCTTGAAATTCCTGCGCTCCAAGCGTGGGTTCCTACGCTTGGAGCGCTCAGCTTCTGCTCAATCATCTTTTCTACGCTCGAAGCGTAGGGTTCTACGCTTGGAGCGTAGACCCTCTGTTCTAATTTTTCTCTCTACGCTTGAAGCGTAGAGTTCTACGCTTCAAGCGTAGACTCACTGGATTTTTCACTTTCCTCTTTCATTCATTTTTTTAATTTTTCTCTGGTTACCTAAAAAAAATGAAAACAAGATACAAATAAAAGGATAGAAATGTTGGGTTGCCTCCCAACTAGCGCGTGTTTAACGTCCCGAGCCTGACGGTTACCTCATTTAAGTTGCAATGGAATGAAGGCGCAAGGCCACAACCTGTTTCATCACTGGTCCTCCATGGAAGAACTTCAACCTAGAGCCATTGACTTTGAAGGGTCTGTCTTCCTCCATGGAAGATATTTCAACAGTACCATATGGAAAGGCCTTTTTAACCACAAAAGGTCCTGTCCACCTGGATTTCAACTTCCCTGGAAAAAGTTTCAATCGGGAGTTGTACAACAACACCTGCTGACCAGGCTCAAACTCCTTGTGTACAATTTTGCTATCATGATATTTCTTGGCTTTTTCTTTATAAATTCTGGAGCTTTCAAAAGCCGAATTCCTAAACTCATCAAGCTCTAACAGTTGAAACTTTCGTTTCTCAAGAGCTGCTGTGGCATCAAAGTTTAGGAATTTAACAGCCCAAAAGGCTCTATGTTCAAGCTCCACAGGTAAGTGACAAGCTTTCCCGTACACAAGCTGATAGGGAGACATTCCTATCGGAGTTTTGTATGCAGTTCGGTATGCCCACAGTGCATCATCCAGTCTCTTCGACCAATCCTTCCGAGAAATACTAACAGTCTTTTCAAGGATTCGCTTCAGTTCCCTGTTGGAAACTTCCACTTGGCCACTAGTCTGCGGATGATAAGGTGTAGCAACCTTATGCCTGACACCATACTTTGTTAACAGATTTTCAAACTGCTTATTGCAAAAATGAGAGCCTCCATCACTTATGATTGCTCTCGGCACTCCAAACCTGGTAAAGATATTCTTTCTCAGGAAATTCACAACCACCTTGGCATCATTAGTAGGAAGAGCTGTTGCCTCAACCCACTTAGAAACGTAGTCCACAGCTACCAAAATATATTGGTTGGAATAGGAAGATGGGAATGGTCCCATGAAATCGATCCCCCATAAATCAAATAATTCTACCTCCATAATAGTGTTTAGAGGCATTTCATCTTTTCGGGAAATGTTCCCTGTCTTCTGGCATCTTTCACACTTTTCAACATACTCTCTGGCATCTTTGAAAAGAGTAGGCCAGTAATACCCACTTTGCAACACCTTCTGGGCAGTTCTGTTTCCACCAAAATGGCCACCGTAATCAGAATTGTGACAATGCCATAAAATCCCCTTGATTTCCAATTCTGATACACATCTTCTCAAGATTCCATCAACACATTGGAAATACAGGAATGGATCATCCCATACATACCTCCTAGCATCATATAAGAACTTTTTCACTTGTTGCTTTGTGAAATTAAGAGGTACTTTCTTGATTACCTTAAAATTTACAAAATCAGCAAACCATGGTTCCACATGCAGTGCAAAAATTGGTTCTTCAGACAATTGCACAGAGATTGCAAGAACTTGTTCATCCGGAAAATAATCGTTGATCTCTAAAGCAGGATCATCTTGTAGGTTTTTCTCTCGGATTCTTGATAAGTGATCAGAAACTTTATTTTCCATCCCTGACTTGTCTTTTATCTCTAAATCAAACTCTTGAAACAACAACATCCACCTTAACAGTCGTGGTTTGGCATCTTGTTTAGAGATCAAATACTTTATGGCTGCGTGATCAGTGAAAATGATGGTCTTGGCACCAAGGAGATATGGTCTAAATTTATCAAGTGCATAGACCACAGCAAGCATCTCCTTCTCTGTTGTTGCATAGTTTACCTGTGCTTCATTCAGAACTTTGCTAGCATAGTAAATCACGTGCAACAGTTTGTTTCTTCTTTGGCCAAGAACAGCACCAATAGCAAAATCACTATCATCGCACATCAACTCAAATGGCATACTCCAATCAGGAGAAACCAAGACAGGAGCAGTAGTGAGCTTTTCCTTAGCAAATTAAAGGCTTTAAGGAAAGCATCATTGAAAACAAACTCATTGTCTTTCATTAGAAGTTGACTTAGTGGCTTGGCAATTTTAGAGAAGTCTTTGATGAATCTTCTATAAAAGCCAGCATGTCCAAGGAAACTTCGTACTCCATTAACATTAATTGGAGGAGGTAGTTTTTCAATGAGCATTAGTTTTGCTCTATCAACTTCTATACCTTCCTTAGAAATTTTGTGTCCAAGCACAATGTCTTCTTGGACCATGAAGTGACATTTCTCCCAGTTAAGAACCAGGTTTGTCTCTTGGCATCTTTTCAGTAATTTAGATAAGTTGCCTAAGCAATCATCAAAACAATAGCCAAATACCGAAAAGTCATCCATTAATACCTCCAAGAACTTTTCTACCATATCTGAGAAGATTGATAACATGCACCTCTGAAAAGTAGCAGGTGCATTGCATAATCCAAAAGGCATCCTCCTATAGGCAAAAACGCCAAAAGGACAAGTGAATGCTGTCTTCTCCTGATCTTCAGGAGTCACTGCAATTTGATTATAGCCACTGTATCCATCAAGGAAACAATAATAAGAATGACCTGCTAACCTTCCCAGCATTTGATCCACAAAAGGGAGAGGAAAATGATCCTTCCTAGTTGCTTCATTAAGCCTTCTATAGTCAACACACATCCGCCAGCCAGTAATTGTCCTGGTAGAGATTAATTCATCCTTATCGTTCTTCACCACAGTGACACCCCCTTTCTTTGGCACAGTTTGTACAGGACTTACCCACGCAGTATCTAATATTGAATAAATCATACCTGCATCAAGAAGTTTGACCACTTCTTTTCTCACCACTTCTTTCATCATGGGGTTTAATCTCCTTTGAGGCTGCCTTACAGGTTTGATATCATTCTCCATGAGAATTTTATGCGTACAGAAGGAAGGACTTATACCCTTTTCATTGAGCCATGGACCATCCTAAAGCAGTCTTGTGCTTTAAAAGAATTTTTTTCAGTTTCTTCTCATCATCAGCAGATAACTTGTTATTTATGATCACTGGATATGTTTCATTGTCACCCAGGAACATATACTTTAGGGCTAGGTAACTCCTTAAGATCAACTTTTAGGAGCACCTATTTCTTTGTCAGAAGTTTTCTGTTCAAGCAACTCATCAGCAGCTTTAATGTCTTCCTCAAAAGGGATATGATCTCTCTCTTGCAATTCAACAGTCAATTCTTGTAAGGGAGTTTCATCTTCATACATCACTTCTTCTAAGACATTAATTTCAAAACAATCACTATCATCATATGGTCTTTTTATTGCATCAAAGACATTGACAGTGATTGTGTCTTCATTCATCCTTAGCACCAGCTTTCCCTGCTCTACATCAATCATTGCACGGGCTGTGGCCAGGAAAGGTCTACCCAATATGAGAGGCATTTCATTCTCTACCTCCATATCAAGCACAATAAAATCAGCCGGAAAGATGAACTTGTCAATTTTTACAAGAACATCTTCGACTATTCCACTTGGCTTCCTTAAGGATCTATCAGCAAGCTGAAGAGAAACCAAAGTAGGCTTCAATTCAGTGATCCCCAAGGCTTTACAGACAGATAAGGGCATCAGATTAATGCTCGCCCCTAAATCACACAAAGCTTTGCCAATCTTT